>JAOEHY010030618.1:36812-69240 GCA_025447955.1 Psilopsiagon aurifrons | reverse complement strand
CTATCTTCATACGGGAGGTGCTCCAGTCCCCTCATCATCCTCGTGGCCCTCCTCTGGACTTGTTCCAACAGTTCCATATCCTTTTTATGTTGAGGACAGCAGAACCACACACAATGCTCCAAGTGATTGCTGTGACCATCACATGGTATGGGCTTTCACTGCATTTCATGTGGGTTCCCACTGGATCCACATCTAAAGGTGATATCTATCCCTTATTTTCATTCATGGACTTATTTCTCAGGAGGTAGTAGTCAAAAAGAAAGTAATTCACCTATGAAATTCAATATGAAAGTGAAATTCAAAGAATGCAATTGAGAGAATGATATATAGAAACTTTTTGCATGTAAAAACTTTATCAGAACATTACAAATAGCTATCAGAGGCCAAGAAAGTTACTGGTTTGAGAGAACATTGAATTTGGGGAAAAATATTCAAATCCTCAGTTTAAAGAGAAGATGAACATGTTTGGTTTTCTTTCAAGGCAGGTCTCCTTCATGTTACATGCATCCTCCTCCAGTATTGGTAGGAGGAAGGAACATAAGCATTCTCCTATTGGGCAACACGGGAAAAGAATTTAGTTTTCCTAGTGAGACACTTGGTAGAAGTCAGACCAGACTCCACTGTGGCTATTTTGAAGGATACTTAAAAAACCCTACATTAATCGGTGTATTTGAAAGAATATTCACAAGGGTTGAAGTGCTGCTATTAGGATAAACCCAGACCATTCTGTAAAATCCAGGAGAGGTTAAGTAGATTCCCATGGGGAAATATATTCTTAATAGACAACTTAAAATATTCTAAATGGTCTCAAGCTGACAAATATTCTGACACCTGACTTAGATCAGTGAGCTTTTCATAACAGATACTCTGAAATGTAATGTGTAGATTTTACATAAGTTATCTCTATTGAATTTATTAATATATGACAGTTCTGAACTTTAAATGCCAGTATCTACAATAGTAAAGTTCAGTAACAGTTTGATTTGGGATTACAGAAATGACCATGTATGTTTATCAGTACAGTACATCTCTTACCAACCAAACAAATCAGTTCAGTGTTTCAAAAAGATAAGATCCTGACTCCATTGTGGGGACACTAGAGTCACCTTCTAAGGGAACTAATCAGTCAAAAAAGAGAATAAAGTGCTAAATAATCATCCGTTCTTATTATTAAATGATTGTATGGTAATCACATGGATGAACAATTTTAGGACAAATAAAACTGCTCACGTAAGCAAAAGGAGCCCTGAGGAGACACTGGTGCCATGCGTGAGGAGTGGGGATTTTCTGTATCCAGCAAGCTTTGACAGGCAGCCAAGAGGTCAATTTTGGCTAAAGCCAAAACAAAGACAATTAAAACTCTAATTGAAAGTGTACTGGTTTAGATGCTTTCAGTATCTTTCTGCAGCCCTTTAGGAGTTGAATGGGGATGGAGGAATCAGGATGGGTGGTCATTTGGAAAGAAGCATTTGTACCAACAGTATTTTTCCAGAACTAGAGGCTTACTTTACTTCAGTTTTGCAAAAATAGTCTCTATTTGGAGGTGAACATAATTTGGAAAGGCCTGAGGAACTTGTATTGAACTGATGAGGAGCTCAGAATTGAACCCATGGGGTCCCCTCAAGAAACATGATAGGAAGTGTAAAGGAAAAAATTTGGTAGATGCTGCTTTAGCAGCCCTGGCTTCTCCCTCATCCACCAGCTTTTGCTGCTTGCTGCAGAGTGTTGAACCCTAGTCCTAATCCTATGGTGCAAGTGTGGAATGGGGCTGATTGCTTCACACAGTTGCTGACCTTTCCTGAATCAGTGCCTGGAATGGCTGCCAAGGGATGTCTTAGTGCTGCAGAAAGTAGTGCTGATGTTGGTTCTTATATATCGTGCTTGTCGCTATTGCTCTCAATAAGAGAGGAACTGTCTATTCTTGCTAAAACTTGTGTGACTCTCTCACTCAGAAGAGAGAAAGACCAGCATGAGGCACAGTGCCAGTAGGCTCCCACCTGTATCTCTGTACAGCATGTTTGAGGATATCATGTAGCTTGAGGGAAATTACCAGAGTGATTAGGGTGGTTGGAGGTAGATTACCAAGGTGACAGGGAAGCTGAAAGTGTTGCTGTTGTGTGAGCCAACCATCTGAATTTCTTAATGTATTTTTAAGAACCCTGCAAGTAGTTAATCGTGAGCAGCTAGTGCTGGCTACCTTTGCCAGTAACTCCTGTGCACTGGAGCAAGCCACAAGTCTGTGGTACTAGATAAGTGTCATTAACTTGTGCTACGCTTTTAGGAATGCAGGAAGTGTACAAGGGAGAGTAATAAAACTAATCAAACTTACTGGCTTAGTGAGAATATTATTATGAGTGCTTCTCATGGAGTATGGTGCATCTCTGCCTCCATGTCTTTAATTGGTATGTGAGGAGTTCAGCCACTTTGCTGCCTCTTCAATAATATGCTTGTTTAGTTGATCTAAATTCATATTAATTTCCATTTTTCAATTAAGAGTTGTTTAATTTGGCCCTTTCTCTAATGGAATGTTTTCATTACCCTTTATCTATGGCCCATTTTTAGTCCATGTGCTAGAACTTTATTTACAAGTTAATTACTAGAGCTGCAAACAGAGGGGCTGGGTGATGGGCAAGAGTAGGGGCCCAGGCAAGATTTCCCAAAGGGATTACTGTCTGAAAGCCTTGCAACCCATGTCTTTGGACAGAGGAAGAAAGTGTCCAGGAAACAAGAAGGAAAATGGAGGGCTGGGAAAATCTCTTCAGCTTACTGTGAAGTGGGGGCTCTCCTGCTTGTTGCTAGACAGACTGTGTGAGTTACTTTCTCAGCTCGGGGGATTTACCCTGCTACAGCTGGGGCTGTAGGTTCAAATTAAAAGATATTTTTCAGTGCAGAGATGAAGGCACAGAGTTACGAATATTTTGTATGCCCAGGTACAGCTTCATTCATTTGTGTTCAGTCCCTGAGCTACTTCAGCCACTGACCCATATTCTAAATGGGACAGAAAACCAAATAAACCCAAACTTGCCTGTCCTTGCCTTCTGCTCTGTTCCTAGCAATGTATTTATGGCTGTCACAGCATACAAGACTGTGATTTTCATGTGCTCTTCCACAGCACTGGGAGGGAAATGGGGCTTTGCAGTGACAGCTACTTCCTTGTTCTTTCCATGGTTTGGAGACACCATCACTGACGGCCAGACACCTTCAAGTGCTGGGACTCTTAAACTCCCTGCAAGAGGAAAGACAGGCAGACAACAAAATATGCGCTAGCGCACTGCTGTGGAACGCCTTGGCAAAGACTTTTCCCATCATGGCTCATCATGGAATGAGGAAACGGCTCTACAGGCTTAATGACAGGCTCTGACCACTTTTTCTGGCATTTATCCCCCTATTTTCTTAACAGTAGGTTTAGGGAAACACCTGATCACTTAACGCTGTTCTGGAAATGCTATCCTAACCCCTTGTGTTGGGAACACTTGCTTTCATTCCTTCAACTTCCTTTTCATTTCTTCTGATACTGCTGCAGTTTTTCACAACTGAGTTTTAGAAAATAATAAAGCAGCCCATCAAGTTCCATAGTTAATTCCCCTCCAGCCTTAGGGTGCCTGGCAGAGGGACTAACTGATGGCTGTGTGCTCAGGTTTTCCTTTAATGACCCTTTATAATAAAGTTTTCCTTCTTTTCTGACTTTAATAGAGATTTTTTTTTTAGCAGTTCAATAACACAGGCACTTCAGACACATAGTTAATTTACTCTCCCAGTTATTTCTTAATGGATCTATTTTTCCTCTATAGTATTTATCTTTTACCTTGATAGACCTCAACAAGTTCTTCTGATTCTTTGGCAGTATAAACCTCCTCTGCCTTTTCATTGCCCTTCTTTGTGGATGTTCTACTAGCCGCATTTTGCACAGGTCTGTGCAGTATTGAGAAGTCTAGTCCTCAGCGGACTAGATGATGAACTAGATGAACAGACATACAGATTACCCTGATCTCTGCATATGTGAGGCTGACGTGTCCCTGTGTGAAGCAGAAAAGAGGAGCCCAGTTGGAGAACAAACTTGCTGCAATATCTTACAGCAAAGGTGGCTTCCAGGGGCCACTTCACTAGAGGCTGTGAGAAAGCATTACGTGTTCTTCTGTCTACTCTGAGTGGCACTGCCCTGGGAGCAGCAAGAGATGTCCAGTTTAGGACCTGCCTTGTGTGAGAAGCACAGTTTGCTCCCTACCTTCTTTCAGTGGGTTTCTGTTAGGCTTCCAATTGTCTGAGATAAGGCAGAGCTGAAACTTTGGCTGGTAGGTAGCAGAGCTTTTGTGTGGTGGTCACAGACAGTCCGCTGTTCTGGCCTGCTCTTTAGCTCTGGTGGTCCTCCTCCTTCCACAGGTTCATGTTTTAATTCACTAGATGAAAGAGGCAAGGAATTACAAATACTGTTATTATCATTTGTCTTCCTGAGGGAAAATCATAAGGGACTGCAAACCTCTCCTTTTGGTGCTCAGTTCCAGGCTGACGCATGGAAAATTATTACAACATGTGACAATGTCTTACAATACATAACAAGTTTCTGTAGATACCTTTCAGCTAATGCTTCAATGAACCAAGAGTTCTCATGCACTTGTGAGCCTGTGCTGTAGCCTTCAGGAGGGACTTTGCAAGCTGTCCCCATGCACATAGGGATGGGCTTAACCTTACCTTGGGAAATGGCGGGCACCAGGTAGTGCTGCAAACTTCATCTCCTGCTGGTGCACAGCCTCTGTCTCCTACATTATTTTCTGGAGAAGGCCAGAACACACCTTTGCCCTTTGCTCTGTGTGTGCTGATAGAGGAAAGTACAACAGTCAGCTGCTTCTGGCATGCAAGGAGCAGCCCCAGAGCAAGGGCAGCACTTCACATCCTCTGCGGAAGACTGGCATCCCAAGTTCTGAATTTGGTGCCCATTGAAAGGTATTGAGAAGGGGATATGACACTTCCCCTCTGACTGTCCTGGCTCACCTTGCTCTAACATGAAGGTGATAATATGGTGTGTCCTTGCATGTTCACACAGTGCATATGCATGTTTATGAAGACTTATGCTAAGGTTTCCTCTGTGCCAGAGGGCCTGCAGAGCAATGTTAGAGACAGAAAATGAGGCAAAATGAAATTATGCAGTCAGAATAGCATCTTGATTAATGGAGCCAGGCACTGTGAGTACCCAAAGGATGGATGTGCAGTATCACCCTTCGTGACAATGACAAATGTTTCTCTGGGTTTGTGTGGACTAGGATGATGGGCACACTCTTGTCAGCTTTCCTATGACTATCACGCACCCATGACTCTGTTGTTTTTTCTGTTTTTCAATCAGCATGTTAGGAAAAGAGGAATTTATGTGTGTATCTGCCATGTCCCAGCATGTGGCAGCCTATATGGAGCTGTAGCTCCAGCTAAGCTGGTGGTCAGCTGGCAGCATGGTCTAGCCATGATGAAGTCAGTGTCTCAGGGATGAATTTGTTGTGCAGATGTGCTGCACAGATGAGTGTGTGCTGAGCCACTATGCCTACCATGCACACTGTGTGCACGTTTGCTTTTCTGTTGCAGGGCTGGTGGCATGGTAATAACATGCATTTTGCTCATTGCTGTTGTAAGCCTATATTCAATACATGCCCTGTGCTAGTTAAGCTTAGAGGAGACCCAAGCTTGAATGAACCATCATGTCTTTGCTCGAGAAGGGTGAAAATTGTCTCACAGCTCATCTCAGTATGTCTGGTTGGACCTATTAGCTGAATGGGTTCAACATGACTCCAGCTATTACTAGGAAAGACTTTTGCCAAGCTGTGTATGGGAATTGCTCTTTCTAATGTGAGCTCAGAAAGCTCTTTCCCAGTGTTTAGTAAGAGGAGGGATGGTGATTCCTGTGATCAGCCATGCAGCCCATGTGCAACTTTTACTGCTCTCATTTAACTTCATACCCACTTTACACCAGCCATAGAAAGTGATGTCACCATAAACAGTGCCAATAATTTTGACATTACATTTGAAAAGACAGCCATAAACCATTCCCTGGCTTACACAAGTGGTGCAGTCTCCACCAGCAGACTGGGGACACACTCTGTGAGCACTACAGGGAAAGGATTTGGGGAAGTGCCAGGACCTGGTCAGACCTTACACTCTATGGCAATTCATTATAAAGCCGTATGACCCATGAGTGAAGATGGGAACACGCCAAGAGGAAGGTATGAGGCTGTTTATTGCAGTGCTCACATGCTCAGTTTGAACCCAGCCAGGGCCACCGTCCCTGTCCCATACAAGGGTGTGGATATTGCTATTTTTTCAGAGGAGGTTTTCATTTTGTCTCTCATTGTAGAGTCTTGTATTGAAAAGGGAAAAGGTAGAAAGTTAGATGTGTAGCTGTCAGGAGGAACTGAGTGCTGAGATGGCAGCAGGGCCAAGGGTGTGGAGATGAGCTGGAAATGTTCTCTGGTCTGCAGCTGGACCCATCACAGGGCTTCAACTTTGGTTGAAGCAACAGGTATGGTATGCTGCGGGGCATGATTTTAGGAGCAGTGTTCAGCTGTGAAGTGACAGTATCAGGCTGGAGCAGCATGGTGGGGAAAGGGACGTAAGCAACTAGAGGGTGCGGGTGTAGAGGTCTGGACATTTCCCACAGTAGTAAATGCCGCAGAAGGAAGAGATCTGAGGGATAAGCATGAGAAATTCAGCTTCTGCACACTTCAGCCTGAGACGGCTGGATCCCTAGGAGGAAAGCATGGTGCTGGATGGACATGAGTGCGTTGGGTCATTAGGCCATCAGCACCATCACATCAGGTAGGACCATGATAGCAGATTACAACCCCAAGGCAATATCACAGAGGTGCAGAAAGCTCCCTGGTCAGGGTTGCTCTGCTGTGTCCTCACTTGAAGGACTCAGTACCAGAAATGGCTTCTTTGCAGGGATCATTTGGAGCGGCAGTTCCCCTCTCTGAAGCTGAAGGTTTGTGCCAGGGAATTGTGAGACAGCGCAGAAGATACGCCTGTTAGTTCATGGGCAGGGGAGATGGTCTCAACGTTGCTGCTGCTGGGGGGGACTTTTGCCCTTTGCCTTAGTTGCTGTTTTGCCAACAGCCGTGTGCAGCTGCTCCCTGCAGCCTGGCAAAGCCATGCGCTGGGGGAGCGAGTGCTGCCGTGTCTGTGCCTGGGTGCGTGTGCATGTGTGGTCGTGCATTTGCTTACGGCCATCTAGTGGGCATTTCAGAATACACGGCTTGGGGTGGGACCATCTTGTGCTTCTTAAAGCTGGTCACTTGAAAGACCGCTGCTGAAACGCTGTGTTAAAGGCAGTATGTGAGATCTGATGGAGCAAAATTTCCCCAGTGTCTAGCCTGGAATTTTCCTCATAGGAGGCAATGAATGCTTGGGCAGTAGAAACAAAAACCGAACAAGCAAACAGCAAAACAAAAACCCCAACACTTTTTTATTAGAAAGACAAAAAAGGCCACTACCAATTCCCCTGCCTGTGTACCCAGGACTGGACAGCAGCAGCCAAGAAAATGAAACAGTGAAAATTTTAGGTTGAAACAATACACAGGAACACCCTAAATGCCTTAAAATAACTCTTTGCTGTTTCAGATTCCTGGCTCATGGCCAGCCTCAAGGAGATTTCTCTCTTTAGCAGACAATGTTTCAGGACCTGATTAGGTAAACAAACTAACATGATGAATATGGGTAATAAGGATACATTGAGTCTCATGTCCCTTTGCAAAATGAGAGATTCCTCCTACGACAGTTCACTCTTCTGCATGATCAATAATCTGAAGAAGTAGCAGTTATCGTTTCCCATTCAGAGGAGGAAACTGGCAGGAATAACTTTGCCAGTCTTGACTGTGAAGCACTGCAACCCTGTGGTTAAACACAGCGTGCCTCAACCTTCACTGTTTTGGGCACTGGGCACTGAAGGCTAGAATTAGATGATAATTAAGGTTAGAAATACCCACATTTGTACGGCTTTAAGGCTTTGCAATACTGCTGATTTTGGTGAGAGGCTCTCAAAAGAACAGGCATGTGGAACAAGGATCCAGGAGATGACACTGAGGGTGCTGGCATTTGTTGCTATCTTGGTTCCTAGACTGTGGCTGCTCTTGGAGGGAACACTGTCAGCGTGATACGTCCAGTGTAGTTAGAGTGTGTAATGCTCGGCTCTGGACAAATGATAGGGTGGCAATTGTGGATCCTCAGGAGCAGCCCAGAACAGGGTTTTGGGCAGCTAAAAAGCAAACATTCATTGATGATCTGAGCTTAGATGCTAATGTGTCTGGTGGATAGCAAGACAAACCTGTTCTCTTTACTCTCTCGTCCATTTCTTGAGGATAGGTTCCTGGAACAAGCTTCACAGAGGTTGCTTGTGTGACAATAAATAGCTATAAATCACCTTAAGATGTAGCACATTGGTGCACTTCTGTGCACCGGATTGTGATAGCTTTGCAAAAACATGTGATGTGCTTCAGTCTAAAATTAATCAGGGGTTTTCACCACTGCTTGTGCAGTGTGGAAGCACAAACACAACCTTTTCACCATACCCTGGGCTGTGCAATGGAGAACCAGATGAAAGCAAGAGAGAAGGAATGTGCATCATAAACAGCCACATCAATAAAGTATAAATATAAAGTATAAAATAAAGCTGAGCCCATCCATGCGATGGGAAAGGGCAAGAGGAAAAGTGGTCCAACCTAAACATTACCTGAAGCAGATGAATTTTACAGAGCTGGAGGAAGTTGGAGAGTAGATATCCCCAAGCAAAGATAACAAGCAGCCAAAGAAGATATGAAACACCAAAATCACAAGTACATTTAAGGGCGAAACCTTCTCCAGGAGAAGTGAGGTGCCAGTAATAAACAGCTGCGTAGCTGAAAGTTGTGCCTGATGTACCAACACAGTTGAAAATACCCCAGAATTACTAAAACTTGTGTAATTCAGCTCAGAATCGAAGCATGGGAAAATTTTGGTAACACATCAAGAAATGCAAAGAAAGCAGTGAGATCTGCCAGAAGAAAGTCCTGCTGATGGAGCCATGTGAAGGAGGACAAACTCCTGAGAACATGCCACAGGGAATCATTCTGCTGATCTGAAATGGCATGGGGGCTGCCGGGGCTGTGACGGAGCTCTTCTCTCCATGCTCCTCAGAATGGGCTTGTGGCAGAGGTGCTGGGCTGGGGTCTGAGGCTGGCAACATTCAGTATGGAGTACCACTGGTTTCACTTGTCTTCATGCCTGAGATGACAATACATCTCCTGGTATTAAAGCAAGATGGTCAGACCTCTCAGGTTTATTTCTTACAGAAATTCTGGGATTTAAAACATTCTTTTCCCTTGTAAAAACCAAGAGGAAATTCCTATTGAATGGAAGAAAAGAAAGGTTTAGGAAATCTCAGAATGATCTTACTGACATGTTGATGTAGTTCTGGTTTTCCTATTTGGCTTTAAAACGTAAATTTTGTGTGTCTTAGGCAGCCAAGATTAAAATACAGCACTCCAAAGAAAGCCATAGATAATTTTGATTACACTTCCACTGCCCAGATGCATTTTCTCCTGTGCGATTGAATCAGCAGTTTTTGATAGAGATTTTTCCACTGGCTCTAGTCAAAACTGGTCTGCCAGCTGGCAAAGCTGCTGCCGCTGGCTTCAGCATTTGCATGGCCCTGCCATGGGAAGGGGGATGCTCCAGGGCAGCAGGTTTAGCGGCAGTGGGCAGTGCTGGGGCAGGCTGATACCTGGCCAGGGAGGAGGGCAGGAGAGTGTGAAGTGTGAGGGTAGAGGCTTGGGGCTTCAGGGCAGGAGGGACGGGAAAGGGAGAGGTGCTAAAGCATCGGTGAAGATGCACCTGAGTAAAGGAGGTTTGAGGAGAAGTTAAGAAGTTGCCCACTTGGAAAAACCTGTTACTGGCTGAGGTCCCAAGTGTGGCAAGTGGTGACAAAAGCAGCTGTGCAGAGCTGAGCCTTGCAAGCCGCTCTGGGTACAGGGAAAGGTGTCACTGCAGCCCCAAACCAAGGCAGTTTTGCAGGTGCTGGCTCTTGGGTTGTGCAGGAATTTCTCCTTGAAACCAAAGGAGGTAAGAGAGGGGCTCCGCGGTGAGGGACCTATTCGCACTAGTTTATCCAGGGTAGAACAGGCAGGACCCCTCTCCTGGCCATAGTGGGTCGAGCTGCCCCCTTGCAGCAAGGAAGTGTCGGGAATGAGCCAGTCCCCTCCAGTTCTACCTTCCAGAGCCTGGGAGTGGGAGGAGCTCATGATCTGGAATGAGAGGATAATGAGTGCCGGCGTCCGGCCCGACTGCCGACCAAGCAAACGCACGTGGCACACGGGCCTGGAGGAGAGGGTGGAGAGAGGAGGATCTGCACTCGCGAGGGGCCTTGCTCAGCCCCCTGTGAATTGGAGCCATTTGTGGTTACGTCTCGGCAGTATGAAAGTGTAAATCAGTCTGTTTATCATGCAGAGGAGGTGAAGCGTGGTGAAGCATCCTGCCTGTAAAATCCCCTCTGACACACACAGAGTGCTTTCTGCTGCAAGAAGCTGGGATCACAGCCACAGGGACCACCACCCCATCCACCCCCCACAGCTCCCTGCGGGGCCATGCCACCCAGGCTCTCAGGCTGTCACCAGTGCCACCCACCTGCCCTGCAGCTCTGTCCCAAGAGGCCCCCGTGCTGGGCAGTTCCCCTCTGCGAGCTCACCTTGCCAGCTGGACACCACTCCACCGCATCAGCCCCACGGTCCCCACAGCAGAGCTGGGGGTCTGCGGCAGTGCTCCCCACCGCAGCCCGAGCTCCCCCATGGCTATGGGCGGCGGGGACATGAGAGGGTTAATCTGTCAGCTCTGTAATGTTAAACAGGTGTCAAAGGCACCTCCATATATCTGCAGATTGAAATCAAATCCTTTGCAGTATCAAAAGATGAATTACCCAGGCGATTCCCGCCTCGTCCCACTCATCAGCACAGCACCAGACGGCAAGCAATTTTTTTTTTTAATGTGCTAACGACCTAATCAAGCAATCAAGTTGGAGAAGATTGCGGAGTGACCCCGAGCATCCATCTGCCAGAGAGCCCCCGCCATCCATTCCCGCGCTGCCCTGTGCGAGCCGGGAAAAGGCAGGGCGGAAAAAATAGCAAAGGAAACAAAAAAACCCCAATTCCTAAACAAATTAACACCCAATTTTCTGGGAGTCTAATTAGTTAAATGAGGAGGTGTTTGGGATGGCCGTGGGGAAGGAGGGGCTGCCTCTCCGAGAAGGGCCTGGTAACTCGGTGGCATTAATTAGCGCAGGTCAATGGCGTGGTTCCCTGGGGACCAGCTGCTTTAATTTCCCGTGATATTTCAGTGCCTGAGGCCCATCGATTCAAACTGAAATTAACTTATTTTTCAATCAGGCCCGGGCTGCCCCTGGGGCTGACTCTTCCTTTGCCTCCTTCTGAATAGACCTCGAGCAATTTTTCATCTAAAGCTGATGCCTCTGCTCAGCAGGAAGGGAGGGGAGCTGGGGAGGGAGGAGGGTAAGGGAGACAAGAGGAATGGAAATCAGAGAGAGAGTGCTAATAGATTTCTGTGCGCATCTCCTTCCCCCCCCCATCACCACCCGCCTCTGCTCACTGCCCCCCAGGTCACAGCTCAGAGATTATTCTGCCAATTTTCTGAGAAGATGAGGGGCTTTTCAAACTGGGAATTCAGGGCGAAGCACACAGATCAGCTTCCCCCTTCTCCTGCCTCTCATGAGTGCTCACCCGCATCCCATCCCTCCCTGCAGGCACTGCTGCCCGCAGCCCTGCGCCACAGCTCAGACACCCGGTAAATAATGGAAGAAAATCCCAGGCACGAGAGCCAAAGGCTGCTAGAAGATGCCAAATAGCATCCTGCAGAGAGGGATGAGATCTGCTCTCAAGACTCCTACAAGGGAGGGGGGGAGAGATACCCAGTGGCTGCTGTGTGGGGGAAGAGGTCACAGCGCTTTTGGGATGAGCATTCATGTGTCAGCCTGCACAAGCACATGTGTTCCCACGCAGGAACGGGACTGACACACCTTCTCTCCCCACAAACCTATGGTCCTTCTTGTTGCCTGCACCAGGTTTGGTTCCAGAACCGCCGGGCCAAATGGCGGAAGAGGGAGAAGTGCTGGGGCAGGAGCAGTGTGATGGCTGAGTACGGGCTCTACGGTGCCATGGTGCGTCACTCCATCCCATTGCCCGAGTCCATCCTCAAGTCTGCCAAGGACGGCATCATGGAGTCCTGCGCCCCTTGGCTCCTGGGTAAGAAAGCAGCTGCCTTTGTGGGGGACTGTGAGTGGGTTCAGACAAAGCGGGGGGAGTGCAAGGAAGAAATTGGAGCCATGTCAAAAACATGGTGGTGGGGTGAGGTCCCCCTGCCCTGCTGCCCTCCAACCTCTGCAACTGCCCTTGTCAATAGGGTCTGAACACTCATCCCAAATCCCTTCTGGTCTTGAATCCTGACCTGCAGGATTTGATCCAGGCAGGACTTTGCCCCCATGCTCAGGCTGGTGTTAGCCTTTGACTCCCATGGTGTGAGCATCCCTTGTGCCCAGCCCTGGCAGGGCAAGGTGCCCAAGGCATGCCATCCTGGTCTGACTCCCCCTGCCCCATGAGGCTGTGTTGGGTGCCAGGATCCCCCCATACACTCTCCTTGACCCAGGTCCCAGGGGGAACACAATGCTGCCTCCTCCTGTTCCCTGCACCTGGGGGAGCTGCATTTCTGCCTGGTTTCACTTGTTCTTTGGTGCAGACACGGAGGTAGCAGCTCCCCTCTCTTGCTCTTTGCTTGCCTCTTTCTGACCTTTCAGGCTTGTTCTGCCACAAAACTAGTGTCTGACATCTTGAATACAGCCTGTCTTGTCCTTCTATCTGTGGGAGACTGAGAGAGACAGAAGGGTGGGCTGCGTGAGGAGCAGGTTGATACAGGACCATGGGCGATCTCCCTCCCCAGCCTCAGTGAAGCTCAGGCGGCCATGCTGCTGTCTGAGACCCACATTCCCATGTGGGGACAAGTTAGCTTTAGGTTCACAGAGAGAACTAAAGGGGAGAGTAATTATAAACCTTTGGGGGCAGCTCTGAGGCCATGGATGTTGCTGGCAACCCCAGCAGGCAGCTGGCTTGCCTGGGCTGCCCTCGCACGGGGGCCAGGACGAGTGGCTCGCCGTGACTGCTGTGTGAAGTAAGGGTTTCTGCTTTTCCTTAATTCTGGCCTCTCTTTATCTTTGCTGTTTTCAGTTCAAGATGGCTTTCCCATGCCCAGGCGCTTTTCTAAACCCGAATACCAACAATTCTTTTTAGGGATGCACAAAAAGTCTCTGGAGGCAGCGGCTGAAGCGGGGAGGAAGACGGAGGTGGAGCGCCAGGCCCTGCCCAAGCTTGACAAGAGTGACAAGGAGGAGAGGGGCCCGGATCCCAAAACCACCATTTCCCAGGAGGAACTGAGAGAAAACAGCATTGCCGCCCTCAGGGCCAAAGCTCAGGAGCACAGCACCAAAGTCCTGGGGACCATCGGCGGGGACACCCCGCCCCCGGGCAGGAAGCCGGAGGCAGGGGAGGAGGCAGCAGCGGCAGAGGATGAGAGACAGACGGAGAAGCTGAGCTCGTCGCAGAAGGAGGAGAAGCTGATCTAGGAGGGGGGAAGAGGCGGTGGAAGCCAGCGCTGAGACACCGTGTCCTCAGGGGCCGCATTCCCCGTCAGACTGACAGCTCTCCCGGCTGCCCCTGCCGGGGCACGGGGCCCCAGACCCTGCATTCGGGGCTGCCCGGCGGCGGTGCCCCTGCCTGCTCCCCCTGCCCCTCGCTCCTCTGCCCCACTGGGCCTTCCTCGCCTCCACACCCTGCCTGTGGGGCACTGCGAAGTGTCCCATCTTTGTCGCCACACAAGTGGACACCGAGGCTCTGGTCCCTCCGGTCTCACAACCATCTCTGTGGCTCTCTCCTCCTGTTGCAGCCCCAGACCCCATCTGTCATCTTGGAGCCAGCCTGTGTCCTGCCACCATGCCCCTCCTTGGTGCATGCCTCTCCCCAGTCTACCTGGGCCCCTTCCCCTCGCACCCCATCCTGCCACGCCTCAGGCACACTGCCACCTTCCACCAGCCATCACCTCTGCCTCTGGCCCAGGCCACAACAGCACAAGCCCATGGCAGTATTTCCATTAAATGGTGACTCTCCATCCAGGGTGATTTGCACCTTCCACCTGTCTCTCCCTGCCTGGTCTGATGGGAAGGAGTTGTAGCTTTAGAGGGGTTCGGCTTTGCCACCATTTGGCAGGGAGAGGCAGGCTTAGCCCGTGGGCACGACACCCTGGTTCCACCGAGCACCTCAAGGTGACTCCAGCCCATGTTTCTGGCTTTGGCAGGGCTAGCCACCACAGCCAGGTCTGACTCCACCCCAAACGCCAAAGCCCTGCACCCCTGCAGAGGGGCTGAACAGTGAATTTGTTTACTGAACACACTATTATTCCAGGAGAGACATCATCTGCCCAATGTATTTATTGAACAAAATTTGTCCAGCTCGCCCTCTGAGTATTAAAGGGAATGACAGCCATGCATATCCACCCCGATACAACTCTAACATGTACATACATCCCCCAGCCAGCCCCAGACAAGCACATGCAGACCTGCGTAGCCAAACCTGCTCCGTGGTACCATCACCTTCCCATCCCGGTAAGGCACTATTGTCCCCCCTAAAGCTGTAGGACAGTGACTTCCAGGCACCCCTTTCTGTCCTGCTTTCAGCTGTGAGCACCCTTTCCCCAGAGATACTGTTTTTCTTCTGTCAAAGGTTAAGCCCCTCCATCCAGCCCCTGTTTGTCTTTGTCCCCCGATCGCTTGACGTGTTAGATGATAGCCCATCGTGTGTAAATAATGTATATACAGCGAGAAAAGAATTCAGTATTGAGGTGTTTGAGATATGGAGCTGTAACAACTTATAGTCATCCAGCATCTGTGATTTATGTGCCATTTTCTGTAAAGACATGAACAAGAATAAAACTGAACGGGAATACTGTGTATGAGTCCAGTCACCAGTGTTCAAGGAGCGTGAATTCAGCCAAAGCTGAGACATGGCTGGACATCAGGACACAGCCAGAGAGAAGTAGGAGCTCCAAAGTGCTACAGAGAGCAGAGAGGTCT
Organism: Psilopsiagon aurifrons; assembly: GCA_025447955.1. Taxonomy (NCBI): domain Eukaryota; kingdom Metazoa; phylum Chordata; class Aves; order Psittaciformes; family Psittacidae; genus Psilopsiagon; species Psilopsiagon aurifrons. The sequence goes on along the minus strand of JAOEHY010030618.1, from coordinate 54,104 downwards.
GCACCTTCTTCCCACCCAGGCATAGCATCTGATAACGAGGTGTGTGTCTCGGGATGAGTGCCTGTGTGCTGTATGGTGTTCATCCTGTTCACCAAACCTATCAGGCCAGCAGACCATGAATGGTGTTGCACTATGAACAGCAAAGAGGAGATCTGCTGATTCTCCCATCCCTGCTGTTGATCTCACCCAGCAGCCTGGCTGAGAACAGTTCTGCTTGCAGGGAGAGCCTTTTTTTGATCTTGTGTTGTACCCTGAGGAATGGACGGTACAACAGTGGCCAGTGAATGTAAGGAAACCTCCAAGCTCCGCCCTAAAAAAGCTCTACCTATATAGGGCCTAAAGGAAAGGAAGGCAGAATAATAGCTGTTTGGAGGCAGGGAGGCAGCTTAGCTCTGCTACAGTGGGTGGTTGGAGGTCTCAGCATGAAGAGATGGGCTGCAATGATTCATGTCAAACCACCACCCCCTGCTCTGCAATGGCCTCACTGAGAGCTCCCAGACCACCCTGTGGTACAGCTGGTCAGAAGTGTTTGGGAGGAGGCAGTGTCCAAACCAGCTTGCTGAGGGGCCAGCTCTTATAGCCACCCAGCAGTGTGGTGGGATGGGATGGGATATCCCATTCTGCAGCAGGCAGCCACAAGGGGAAAACCTTCCCTGGCTCACTGGACACAGCAAAGTGAATGGGGATGAGTAAAAGGATGAGGGAGGTGACTGGAAGTGAAGCATCTGGGGATGCAGTGCAGATCCAGAAGAGTGGGATCAGGCTGATACAGCCTGGCCCAGGCACTGTCCGCACAGGAAGCCCAGGCATGGGCTGAACCTGACTCCCATTCAAGAGCGGCTGTCAGGACTCAGATGATCATGAAGGCTATTTTCAGTCAAGTATTTCTACAGTCTACCTCTTTCCCTTCCCTGAAAGGGATTTCTTTTTCCCTGTAGTACTCTGGAAAAGAGGAAGTGAGGAACAAGGCAGAGGAGAAGGGGCACCTGAGCTTCTTGTGTGGGAGAGCTGGTTTGTGTGCAGTCATCCCAGGGCAACGTAGCCCCAGCTCCCACAGGGGACTGTCTTGCTGCGTGGGTGTTCCAAGCTAGGGCTCCAGGCAACACCTCCTCAGTGAGGGAGGTGTCCTGCGATGATGGCCAAACTGCTGGTCAGGGCTTGCTGCCAAAGTCCTTCCTCAGGCTCCCAGATACCCCCTGGGTCAGCATCTGCCCAAGCCTGGAGCCAAGCGCCCCTCACTGCCTACATACCTGAACCTGTCACCTTTACTCAGCCATAACACATAGTGAGCCCAGCCTTGGACTGCCCCTGCACTGTCACACGCCACTCTGCTGGCAGGCCTGGCACCCTCTATGAGTGCCACTGGCAGCTTCTGTCCAAGGAGGCAGGCAGTGAGGTTGCTCTTGTGCTCATTATTTGTGGCACACAGCATGGCCAGACTGCCAGCACGACTGTTCCTGAAGAGGTGAGCCTCTGCCGTGCCCTGCTATTAGCTCCCTGCAGCTGCACACAGGTCTCCCCACCTCTGCTCATCCCATCTGCAAGCAATTAGTACTAGAAAGGTTTCCTGGAATACTTCTGTGCTGGTCAGAGCAGCAGCAGTGTAAAAATAGCTGCCTCTTACTCAGCATGTCTGCTCTGGCTGAGCAGGGTGTTTGCCAGCTCAGCAAGGCGAAAGAGAGTTCAGGCTTGTGAGCAGGGGGAGCAGAGGTGCAGAGGCCAGGAAGATAGTATGGGGGGAGCAGGGTGGCAAAGGAGCTCAAAGGGAATTCCAGGAGAGAGGTGTGCAAGCAGCAGTAGGGACAACACAGGGAAGCCTGTGAGACCCCCAAGAGAGGACTGCTGTACTCTCTCCTGCAGATGATGGAGAACCTGCTGCCATGGAACAGTGAGGTCATGTTGTTCCTTCTCTATACATCTGGCTTCTGCTGGGGACCACAACCCTCAGCTGAGCCACAGGTACAGATGTCTGTTCTGCAACGCTGTGTATCAAAGAGACACCAGATATCAAGAGTATCCACAATGGCACAGAAGACAGAAGAGGGGGCTGCATCCCAGTCTTGTGCCACTGCATCCTTGACAAGTGGAGGTTCCTCTGGCCATTACTTCTATAAGCCCCAGGACGCAGCATCTTCTCTTTAGGCAACTTAGCAGCTCAGACCTTTCCCTCATGAGGGGCAGGGAGGCAAGAGAAGAGGGCTGGGAGAAGGATGGAATAGAATGTCTGCTCCAGGCAGAACCCCACACCACAAGTTCAGACCTGTGTCTGTCCACCAACAAAATCCAGAAGTGGTCTTGCACTGGATGAATCCCTTTTTGACAGCTGCTGGCTCAGCAGCTCCACGTCTGCTTTCAGAGCTCTCTCGTGTGCGCAGGTTCTGCAGCTGGCCAGAGAAGGGCATGTCTTTCAGCATCCTTCCCCAGCTGGGAGCCGCTTCATCTTCTCGCATCGAGTGAGCTCCCATCTTCCCTCCCCATGAAGTTTCAAAATCCAGCTGTGGAACTGCAATTCAATATTGCAATGACAATGACTAAGGGTTGTCTCTATGAGGGCATGTCCTCCCACACTGAGGCTCTCCAGCCTCAGTCACTTCCCTCTGCTCGCCAGGGACCCCTCTACCTCCCCCGTCTTGCCATCCCCAGGGAGGCATGGAGTACCATCTCACCTTTTCCAGGCTGGCCCTGTGTCCCACACTGATCAGTGTCATGCCCAGCTGAAGGCACACACGGTAAAGTTCATGCTCCACCTCTTCGGTCAGGGCGCTGGTGGCTTCATCTAGCACTGAGAGAAAAGTTGTAAGCCCCACAAATCCTTTCCTGGCCAGTCATCTCCCCCTAGGCAAGAGCAGCAACTGCTGAGAACATTTCACACGTTAACCAGAGTTCATGGAAAGCAGCTGCAGAAGGCAACTGAGGAGAAGCCAAAGGACTGATTTTCCTCTGGCACAGCTGGTGTCAGTCAGCTGGAAAAGCTGCCCTCCCCTGTAAGCCCTCGAATCCATCCAAAGAGCACTGCTCACCTCATTTCTCTCCCTCAATAGCTACAGCCACTGCCTGGTCCCCACTGTTGTGAAAGCCAAGACGTGACCTTCTCAAGGCAGGCTGTGTGCCAGATTGCTGAGCTGAGCAGCAGCCTGTGCACCCCTCTGGCCCAGACCTACCTGGAGCATCCAGGATGGTCAGAGGCACCTTCCTGTCAGTTAAGGATAAATACTATAGATCCGGAGCAGATAAATTAGATTTACATAATCTCTACAGCTTTTAGCTTGCAATCCAGAGATTCCTTCTGCCCAAACAGCACTGAGCCATACCATAGGCTTCACGGGAAGAGGCACTTGCTACTGACAACCAGCTCTGTTCACCCACACCTACTCTGGCCCTCATGACTGCATTAGAGCTGAATTTCCCACATTGCTTCCACAACCTTACAGAGGTTCACAAACTTCAGATATAGCAGCTAACACCATGTTCCCTAGCATGCAAGCTTCTTTATGTGCAACTGGGGAGCATGCTGAGATAGGGCTTCTTCAGGTGCCACTGGACCGGAAGTGAAAACACAGAAACTTCTACATGAATCACTGCTTCCCTAAGAGAATGTTGGATGCGCAGCCTCCTGAATTTCCACCCTCCACACAGACCACGAAACATTTTCACCCTGAATCCTGTGTGCTATGCTGCTAAAATAATGGTCGAGATGAAGCATACTCCTAGCAAAGAAAGGATTTAATGAGCTCTCTGTGTACCAGCTTCTCTTTACACCAAAGGCCCTGCCTTTACACACAGACACTCACCCACCCCCTTTCTTTGGCGGTCACTCACTCACCTGCATATTTCGGCTGGAGGTAGAAAAGCCTTGCAAATGACAGCCTCTGCATCTCCCCTGGGGAAAGGATGTCATACCTGCAGCAGGGTTGAGATTCAAAATCTCCCTCAACAAAAAGAGCTTGTTTACTGAAGAGCTTACGGCTGCTGATGTTTGAGATCCCAGTAAGCAACTGTCCCTGTGCTGTCCCCTATGTCCCCTCTGCTCTGGGCCTGGGTCTGAGCCCCTATGCACAGTTGGCTGCCTGCAGAGCAGCATGGCTTGTGATTGTTGGCAGTGATGCTTGGGGCACAAAGGCTTTACCCCTGTATACTGCCCACCTCAAACAGGACACAGCTGGGCACAGATGTTTCAAAGTCAGGCAGCAATGTGCATCTGCTTAGAAGTGTTCCCACCCAGAGGGATCACCCAACTTCACACAGATGGCAAGCTCCCTTACCAGTTCCAGTCCACCTGCTCATCCAGTCCTCCAGCCCTCGCCAGCAAGTCAGTCTGCAGAGAGCACAGCAGTCTTGTGAACACAGACTCCAACACTGTCAGCCCACGGCCCTGAACATAACCATCCCTTTCCTGCTATTCTCGCTTTTCCTGCTTGAGCTGAAGTTGTTGTGTGTCCCTCCTCCTTTGCCTGTCCCACGGACAGTCCCATCTCAGCTGCAGACAATGTGCTCACGTGTCCAGCACACAGCCATGCTGTGCTGCCGCAAAACTTCATCCCCTTCTTCCCCTGCTGGCAGTACCAGGAAAGAAGGCAGCAGCACTAAAAGGGACTCACCAGCCCAGCCAGTTCCAGGAATCGCACAATTCTGTCATCATCTGCAGACCCTAGTGGAGAAAGCAGCAAAGCATTAAGCAGAGGCAATGTGTGCTGGGGTCACAGCTACAAGGAGGAGTTGGTGGGGCAGGAAAGCAGGACTGAAGGATCTCCTGAGTTCCAGTGTTAAGTGACTCGAACATTTAATTATACCAGCTCCTGAGTTGTGGCATGGAATGCTCCCAAAGACTGACTTTCCTCAAAAATGTTAACCCTGCCTCTCAGGAGCATGCCAGGAGGTAGCTGGGCTCCACAAGTACACCTGGGACTTGGCTCAGTCTGTGGCTACAGATGAACAGAGCCAAAACACAAGGATCCAGGCTTCAATTGCCATAGCCCTGTCCACCAGCTGCTCTCCTATGGCTGACCACCCACTGTACACTGCAGGTGGGAGCAGGGCTCAGGTAACAGCCAGCAAAAGGAACCTATGTGGGATGGTAAAAACCTCTGTGGAGCAGAGCATACTCTTGAACTGGAGCAGTCAGCAGCTATGGAAGCTGAGCAGAAGGGCTGTGCATCTGCCATGTGAAGAGCCACAACAGTAGCTGATGGCTGCACTTACTCTCTGCAAGACTGTGACTCCCAAGTGTCTGAAAGCATCACATAACACTGCTTCACTCAGAAACTTAAACCTGGACATCTGCAAGCTGCAGCAGACCACATGCAATCTGGCTTCAGAAGAGGGCAGGGGAAAGAAAGAACCCATGTGGTCTGACCTCAACAGCACACAAGGCCCTGGACACCATTTGAAAAAGAGGAACAGTAAAAGATGGAGGTGGATGGAAAATGAGATGAAGGCAACATGGCTTGTCAGAGGCAGGTTGTACCACACAGATCAGATATATCCCATCAGCAGGGTGCCTCAACATGTCTAGCACAACATGCAGAGCATGCCCAGCTTGTCCCTACTGCATTAAGCCAGTATGTTCTTATCAAGAGAGTATGTTCCCTACCAAAAGGGAGGGAACACAGAGCTGACCTTAACCTACACTAAGGTAAATCTTCCACGGAAAAGCAGAGAACAACAAAAGTAAAATGGATGATCGCTCCTGATGGGGCATAGTAGGGGAAAAGCTGCACTGGGCACAAGACAGTGAGCTCACATCAGAGGGTTGTTCAATTGGGATTTCTACATGGATTTCCTAGTGAGTTTCCACATACCTGAAACTGGATAGATCTCCTTCAGGGGATAGATCACCTGTTCAACAGAGCAAAACATGCCATATCAGAGGGAGGTGTGCACAGTCCATCACAGATGCAAGGGCAGTGGCATGAACTCTGGTACGAGGGAAGGAGCAGCTACAGGCATCCTCCCTCTTGCAGGCCTTTCTGCAGCACACAGGTTCGCAGGGCATGACCCCAGCTGGGCCGAGCTGGGGACAGAGTAGAGGCAGCCCCTGGGCTCACCTGCTCACGCAGACTTCCGTCTGTGAAGAAGGGCTGCTGTGGCAGGAACACCACTCCCTGGGGGCCAAAGCAGGTCAGCATCTTGATGCTCCCTGCACAGAGACATACTCATGCCAAGCCTGCAGTGCCAGCCAGCAACTACCCACCACCCCCTTGCTGTAGCAAACAAATCCCCAAAAAGGCATATTTGCAACACAAGGCAAAGCAATGAGAGCCAGAGCAAAGTATGTGATAGAGATGGATGGCTCCAACACACAATCATCATCACAAGGTGGCACTGGCCCCACAACCCCACACTGCTACCTTCCAAACTCAGGGCAGCCCTAGTTGAGAAAGAGAAGGCTGTGGCAAGCAGCAGTCCTTACCCTGCGTGCTCTCCCAGAGTCCCCCAAGGACCCTCAGGAGAGATGTCTTCCCTGTGCCAGTGTTCCCCACAATCATCACACTGTTTCCTTGTGAGATCCTGAGGCTCAAGTCCTTGATGAGCAGCTTGCCAGAGGATGGCACCGAGAGCGTCACTCGCTCCAGAAGGAAAGCTGTGTCCCTTGGCAGTGGGTCCTCCCCAGAATGGGTGCTGGGCCACCACCAAGACAAAGGAGGAGAGATCTGGGGGTAAGCGATCATACTGAGACTGGCAAAGATCAGTCACCTTAAGCCTCCTGTGCCTCTGTGAAAGCAGCCCTGCCCCTTGTGCTCCAGGAATAATAAATCACAGTGAGCACTGCCTTCTCCAACCAAATGCATGCAGCAGGCTGTGACACCAATGGGGACCTCCATCCCATGACAATCACACATTCTGGCACATAAGCTGCAAACCAGCCAGTTGCTGACAGGAGACTCACCTGTCCAAATCCCAGCTGGCTTTGGCTTCTGAGTGGTTACCACTTTTTTTTCTGCCAAGGCTCAGCAAGGTCTCCTGCAGTTCACCAATCCTAGACAAACAAGAGGTTGCATGAATGCCAGGGACAACTCCAGCAGCCTCTGCACAATATCCAAACTTGTCTGTGCTTGCTCATAGGCAACTGTTTCTTATTTACTTAGCACAGACATGGGCAGAGCCTTATCCCACACCTCCCTTTCCTGCAGAGACCTGCCGCAGAACTCACCTGTGTGTGTAGCCAGCTACATCAGTCACGGAACGGGAGAGGTCTATGAGCTGGCTGAAACAGCCAATGAGGTAGATGGAAACAAAGGCATTCTAGGGAGAGATCACATGCCAGAGCAAGGGTCAGCACTGAGCTCCTTCCTCCATGCTGAGAGGAGGCAGCCAAGGAGTCCAGGTAATGGGCCATGCAGGAGGAGGGGAGAAGTCACCCACGGTCATGGGAGTGAAGAAGTTATTTGGATGGAGCAGGGCTTCCCTGCTCAGTACGGCAGATTTTGCCAGGTAGATATATCTTCTGCCACGCAGGGATGGTGTTTGTAGAGTGCTTGCTGGCCAGTCCAGGGCCCATCATGCTCGCCCTAAGTCATGCAGATCTATGCCATCAGCCCTGCCCCAGCACCATACATGGCTCAGAGTAGGATGCCTCAGCCGGCTGTGCCCGCTTGCTATTTTTAGCTCTGCATTCTCTATGACAAGCTAGTTCTGACTATCTGGGAATGGGTCAGGTCACGAAGGTGAACACAAGTCAGTTCAGCCTTGCAGGTGGCCAGGCTCACTGCAGGCAGCAGCCCAGGGCATAACCCAGAGCCACAGCACTGCACGGACACAATTCCAACCCACACCACTAAAGACAGAGGCTTTCTGATCTCCCATTTATTTTTTAAGACACAGAGGTCTGTGTATAACAGCTAGAAAACACTTACGTAGATGTGTCCTTGACAACTCTCACTCCCAGGTTAATCATACACTGAGAGCTGGCTCCAAACTCTCATTTCCATGCCACTATGGACAGGGATGGTCTAACCTGAAGGTCAGATGCTGCAGATTATCCAGCACCAATGCCACTAGCCCCTCAAGAATCCTCTATCTTCAGTGCCCACTCACCCTTGACAATGGGGACTGGAAGATCATCCTTAGCTCACCTTGCTGACGAGGGCACTGAGCTCTGATGGACTCAGGTCACCGTAGACCCCAGAAAAGATGGGAATGGCAATGGCCACATAGTTCAGGATGCTGCCCAGGTAGTCAAAGGTGTTGATTCCAACTGGACAGAGCACATTGAGAGAAAAGAGCGAGTTAGGGTGGAAATCTGTCCCAGCCAGGCTCAAGTGCAGCCCATGAGCCCGGTCAGAGGAAGGCTCTTGATCTTGCCTCAGCCCTTCATGATGCATCAGAGCAGAACCACCCAACTCACAGGATGAAAAACCATTTGCAAACAAAGGGCACTTTCAGACAGGCCCCTCAGCAGAGAAACATCACATCCAGACTCACAGCTCAGAGATCACCAGGCAAAAGCACTTTGCCTGCTCGCTTCTGTTCTTCAAGGACCTGACTGACTCACAAGAAACAGGAGGGAGGGCAGAGAGGAAGCTCTGGGTTGAAATGATTGGTCATAAAGTCTGTCTTGGAGCACAGAACAGCCAGAAAAACTTAAGAGCCCAAGCTTCCATAGAGACACCTGTGTTCAGTGCTCTTCCTCCCCTACACTGCTCAGAAGCTCGCTACGCTGACAGGACAAGAAAGAGCAGTGTTTACAATGGCAGTGGTCATTTAACACCCAAATCCGGACCCAGTGACAATGGCAGAAGGTTGATTCTCACGGGACAGTGGTGCTCAAGCAACAGGCTCTATAGGAAAGAATTTTCACAGCTCACAACCACATATACAGAGTCCTCTCCTTCGCTGAGGCTCAAGCCTTTCCTTCTCTTCCTTGGCTATTGAACACCTTCCCCACAAAGAGCACAGATTCCACTTTTGAGGTTTGCATTCTCTGACTTAGCTGGGTCCTCCACAATTGTGCTCTCTACACACCTTTTCCTAACAGGATTCTCATGCAGGGCTGCAGGAGGCACCCTCTGTTCATGCTCAGGGCTTTAATGCATCAGCAAGAGACAGAAGAGGGAAAAACACCACTGCTGCTTTAGCAGTAGGGTACCCAAGCCTGTGGGCTACCACCATGGAGCTACCACATGCCCCACTTCACACCCCAAACTCCCCACTCACTGTAAAGCCACAGCTCCTTCCCTATCAGCTCCCTCTGCGTCTGCAGCAGGCTCTGCAGCCTCCGGTCCGTGCGCATATGCTCCACTCGCCCAGCCCTGTAAAATAAGATCGCAATACGCCACAGACATCCTGGGAGCACCATAATGAGGTCAAAGCACTGGTTTTGGGACTGAGGCTTGGAAAGGGTCTGGTATTGCTCCCACAACCAGGCTGAGCCAGTAGCAAGGAGGCTCATCTGGGCTCTAAAACAGCACTTCCAGCAAGCATGGCAGTGTGTTCTTCTTTGCAAGGGCTGGGCTGCCCTCAGGTGGCAAAAAGGAGAGAGAGCTCCATGCCTCGCTCCAGACCCCCACCTGCCACAGCAGTTATTGCCCCTGCCATGCAACCCATGCTTGTGCACAGCACACACCCCACCATGGTCCACATAACAGGGGAGTCACCAGAGCCCGGGAAGATAGGGTCAGGAACTGCACAAACAAACCACAAATCAAGAGTTTTGAGGAGTCTCTGTTCTAAAGATTCTCAGTTCATAGGAAGAGAAATGTTTGCTCCCCAAAATACACCCAGTTAGAATTCAGTATGGCATTACTGCCCCGTAACCCATCTCAGGTAACTAATCAGCTGCAATCTTTGCTGCTGAGTACTGAGAAAGGACAAAGCCTTGGACACAAAGGCAAAGAGGCACCAGCAACTGGAGCTATGACTTCTTTTGCAGATGGGAGAGATTGCTGTACTGGTTTTGGCGTTTCCTCCCATTCATTTCACTTCTAAAGCAAGTTTGACAAAGGCTTAGAAACCAAAGAAGTAAAAAGGTGACAGTGCTGTTTCGTTTCTTCCTTTACCAAAACAATGGTCAGGGAGGTGCAAGAGGACAAGATCTAACATCTGCTGCAAGCTAAAGAAGTCCGGCAATCAAATCAATCATGCAACACGTGCTCCTTCTCTTGCAGGAATAGGAATACAACCTTTTAGACAATTCCTGTATTTTCAGTAAGATTCCATGAAAATGACTTATTTTGCAATTCAATTAAATTTTAGTTTCCCATCAAGTGAAGCTTTCCTACTAATGAACTGTACTGAAGCAAGACATTCCATTTCTGCCGTAATAATTCACTTTCCATTTTCTACTTCATAATGGAACAAAAAACTTCAAACTTGTGAAGAAAAGTACTGCAGCTTAAACAAGTGCGTGTAATTAGAGTATCTGGTCCACTAAGAAAAAATTATCATCAACCAATAAGAATCAATCAGTCCACAAAGAAATAATTCAAACTTGCCAATGCAAACCAAGATTGATTTCAGTTATTTAAATCAGAGTTTCACGCCTGTCAATATAGATCTTTATGAAATCAGTGATGTTGAATCAAACCACTTTGGGGACATCTCCACAACACTCAAAATGCTCACTCACTACAGCATGAAGGAGCCAAATAGTGATCACAAGCAGGGAAGACCAGAAACAAGACAGCTGCCGCTTGCTTAAATTCCTGGAAGTGTGATTTCACACATGTGATGAGAGGCACAATGACCTCCTGCCATCAAACAGGCATCACAACAAAGCTACAGAAAAATTGTGGCCCTTTTCCTGGATTCTAGCCATTTTTGTGAAACACCTTAAAAGCTCCAAGCAGCAGCTCAACAGACTCCAGGGCATCACTAAGAGGGGAGGTGCTGCCAGGCTCCTGACTGTGTGCTCAGCTCTGGGGTAAATGGTAATCAGCAAATTCAGAGTAGCAGTACAGTGCTGGGAGGGCCAGGGCACAGACTGACCTAGAGGAGCAGCAGAGGTAAGGATGCCAGGCAACAACTAGCATACCCAGAGAGACACAAAGCTGCAGCAGCAGGATGAGGCCAGATGCAACCTGTAACAACCCCCCAGGGGAACATCCTGACACGATGCAATGAGACTTTGAGCAATCTTCCAGGTAAAGACCTAACAAAATATCAGCAAGGTCTCTCTCTAAGCCAGCACCAAATCTGTATCAGGCTTCTGTGGATGTTAGAAGGGAGGCAGAGAAAAAATAACTGTCTCCAGCTGCTTTGGAGTATTTCTGCAGGTGATGAGCAGAATGCAAAGAAAAACAGACTGTATGACTCTGCAGTAGGATGGAGGAAACAGAAAGCTCAGGCTGTAGAAACAGGACTTGGACTCCTCTGGGATACATGAATACAAAAAGAATGTCCCAGGCTGGGAGAATCCTCATGAGGACATAAAATGGATGCTACTGACCTGTAGAAAGCAGCTGGTTCTGCATTGACACGAATCTGCATGTGCTTGAACCTGGAGAATCCAAAACAAAAGATCATCACAATTGTGCACAAATGCCCAGTGAATTATGTAGCCAACATCCTTGCTAGAGGAAACTCATCTTGCATCTGTGATGCAGTAGTGATCTGAGGCATCTCAACAGACATACTCAATGAGCTCAAAAACACCAGAGGATTTAGCATAAAGTAACATCATTCTGGGCCAGCTCACTGGTACATTTCTTTGATATCCAACTCTCGCACATCTTCTCAGTGTTTGGGTCTCCTGTTTGCTAGCCTGGCATCTCCACTATACAGAATCATCACAACCAACTGCTCTAGTCTGCAGCCCCTGTGCCATACCAGCTTCTGCTGTCCCTGGATGCCCTGAGCCCCAGGGAAAGCTGTAAAGCCTCTACCACACACATAAACAACCCTGCAAGAGAAGGGGAGATGAGTTACACAGCATATGGAAAGACTTGTGCTGGTTTAGGCACTCCAAGGTGGTGGTGGTGAAGCAGACACCTGATTTGTGTTAGCAGATGCAGCTCATCTGCACCCAAGGAAGCGCCACATTCACTTTTTTCCCCAACACAACTAATGCCCCAGCAGAGGCAACAGCAATAACCAGGCAAGCAGCCTGGAGACTGGGCAGGGCACTGCCTGCCACGACACAGGGCAATGAAAGGGGGAATGAGGGCTCAGTACACAGACTCTGAGGCAGCACTGTGCAGGTGGGTTTCTCTGAGTGTGTGGAAAGTTTCTGTGTAGAGTTATGGTGTCCTCAACACAAAAATGACATGGAACTGTTGGAACAAGTCTGGAGGAGGGCCACGAGGATTATCATGGGACTGGAGCACCTCCCGCATGAAGATAGGCTGAGAAAGTTGGGGCTGTTCAGCCTGGACAAGAGAAGGCTGCATGGAGACCTCAGAGCAGCCTCTCAGTATCTGAAGGGGGGCTACAGGGATGCTGGGGAGGGACTCTTCATTAGGGACTGTAGTGACAGGACAAGGGGTAACGGGTTCAAACTTAAACAGGGGAAGTTTAGATTGGATATAAGCTCTTTACTGTAAGGGTGGTGAGGCACCAGAATGGGTTGCCCAAGGAAGCTGTGAATGCTCCATCCCTGGTGGTGTTTAAGGCCAGGCTGGACAGAGCCTTGGGTGGCATGGTTTAGTGGGCGGTGTTCCTGCCCATGGCAAAGGGGCTGGAGCTAGATGATCTTAAGGTTCTTTCCAACCCTAACTATTCTATGATTCTGTGAAAGTCATGAACAAGAGAAGTAGCTGCTTACACAGCATTAAATGCTGACAAAAATGCAGACTTTCACAGGAGCTGCCAAGACGCAGTGAAAACACTGCTCTGCTGGGACTCACCTGAAATCCCCTTCCAGTTTTTCCTGCTGAACAAGTTTAGCTACAATTGGGCTCATCAGTATCTTGTTGACGATCGTCCCAATGATGAAATATCCAAAGATGCTCACTGGGCCTAGCCAGCCCGTGCTACAGAGGAGGAGAAAGAGAGGTCAGCTAACAATCCAAGCAAAAGGACACCCCAGCACCCTCAGGGTCTATCAGTCAGAGCCCTCAAATGTCACCTCTCTTGGCTTTCACAGAGGTTTGGGGGGCAGCACTGCACACCCCAGCACCCCAAAGGCAGAACTCCCTTTGGAGTGCAGAGACCACTCATCCATATGTACAAGCATCCATCAGGGCAGTTGTAATATGGGTGTCAGGCTTCAAAAAAAGAGCAAAGGAAAGAGGTGTGAAAGCAAGGCAAGGATGGGTCCTTACCTGTGGAAGCACTGGTATGTGTAGTAGGCCAGCGTGAAGGGTGAGACAATGAGCTTGCTGGCCATGGAGCTGAGCTGCCTGCAGAACCTCTCCACATCCTGGCTGATGCGCTGGTCCCTGATCAACACAAAGAGCCACTGATGCTGTTAAAGCCCAGGAGCGAGAACCAGTCCTAACTCCCTAACAGGATACAAGCCAGGCTGTTTCATGGCCTGAACTTAAGACAGCGTTCAGGTAAACAACCCTCCTGGGAGGGACCTACATCTGTGGCTCCAGTTCCCCAGAAGAAGACAATTTCCGTGGCCTGGTAGGATTCACACAAGGACCTTCACACCACCCAGAAAGAACAGCTTCTGCTGTGACTTTCACCCTGCTACCTTGTATTCCTGGTTCCACTTTCAACAACACTGTCCAACTCTGTGCTGAAGTACTCTGCATCCTTGTCCTGTACTCCTCTCCTGAACCCACCCCTGTACTACCAAAAACTCCTGGAGGACTGGGGCTGCATCTCAGGCACTCAAGCAACCAGAAATGGCTAGAGCCTGGGCCAAGCCTTCACGAGTTGTTAGTTACCTGCAAACGCTTCCACCAAAGCAACCTTCCACAGTAGTTGGTCCCTTTACTCTCCATGGAGTTCCCTTTGGTCCCTTTGCTGCAAGGAAGCTTCCACCCACCCCATCTCACAAGAGCAGACAGCAGCACACCAAGCCTCCTCAACATCTGCACATGGGTAACAGACCCTCAAGTCCTATCCATCCCACTGCTGAACAGGAGTTGGGCTTGGGGTAACTTCATCACTTACTCCCTCAGCATCTCATCTGTCCAGAGCATGTGGATGAGGGCTTCAGTCTCATGTGCTAAGCACTGGTGGAAAGGCCATGACTTCAAATGCTAGAGTCCAGCATGAAGAGCAAGGCTGGATTCCTGCTTAGCCATCAGTGCAGATGCAACTACAAGGACATTAATCTCTCAACTCTTTTGCAGTCCTGGAACAGCAATGGACTTGATTTTGGGGCAGCTCTCACTCTGACCTTAGAGTCACCATTTTTCCTTTTCCTCAGACTGTACTTGTTCCCATAAAGTTATAAGTTAAGTTTTGCTATGGACTCATAGCATGATATTGTTTCATAGAGCCTGTTAAGCAACATGTAATAACACATAACCATCAACTACAGTGCCCCACTAGGAGCCACAAGTGTTTGTATGCCACTTGGAACCCCCACTCCAATCCTTCTAGAGGGATGATACCATGCATCTAACACTCAGTTTGATTTGCACTGCATAACAGGAGGTCACTATTGCTCTAGATCACTGCCTAAGTACCCTGCCAAGGGAAAATAATCTCATCAAGGAATTGCAAGACAAAGAGAATTTTTGTAGCAAGATAAAGAAAACTAACCAATAAAATTGGATGTTTGAGCAGAAGTAAGGTAATAATGAAAAATACTCCACAGCAATCCTTCGTATTTGGTCTGCTGAGATCAGGACAGCTGGTTCTGGGTCAGACTGACCCAGTTATCTCATGCATTTCATTGCACAATGTGAACACATTCCCTGGTTAAAAATAAACCTGAGCAGGATAGTGTCATGTGGTGAGGGGCCTCTGTCCTCCCCTTCCTGTCCCCCTCAAAGGAAATGACAGGCCATGGCCAATGTGCTACACTGCCTGGGAAGCACTGCATTCCTTGGTAACAGACATGGCTTTTTAACCTCTCCTTGCAACTCCACACTACTGCAAAACACTATCAGAAACTAACACTTAATGAGGGTGGGGGTAACCCCAACAGCTGCTGGAAAGTGCATCAGCATCATAAAGCTGTGACTGCACATCTGGCAGTATGCTTGTCTGACCCAAGCCAATCCCCTCCATGCCTGCTGCTCCTCCTGTGCACAGCTGGTTGCTCTTACTCAGGCTGTCTCCTACCACTGGGCAGCAGAAGCAGAGGCTGCTTCAATTCCTCGAGGTCACCACTATTAGCAACTGTCCCTGCAAGATCAGCCATTTCTCACAGGGACCCTAGCCGTGGTCTCCTCTGGTGCCATCAATGTGGGAGATGGCACCAGTGCAGCAACTAGACCAGAGGAGTCTTCTCCAGAAGAGGACAGCTTAGGGTCTTAAAACAACTGTATGAAGCCACACAGCTGTGAAAAGGTTTTCAGATTTTCAGCAAGTATTTAATAATAACTTACTTAAATTCTGGAGGGGGGAAAAAAGCCTGCACTTCTCACATGTCATCTAATGTAGAATCTTTAACTCTTCAAAGTGCATAACCATGACTGCAGCATTCTGCATGCAAGGACATGCAGAACGCTGTCCCTGGAAGGCCAGAGTCAGCAGGCAGTTGTGAGGAAGGGAGGCGACTGACCTTCGCTGCACAGCCCCAGCAGATCAGCAGCTCTGCAGTAAGCAGGATAGTGTAAAAAGCAAACTGGAAGGAGATCTCAGGGTGGGCTGGGATAAGCAAGGAGGAACGGAATGCTCCTCCTTCTCTCATATTTCAAGTCACCCTTGACATTTCCTTCCTAAGAACAGGAAAGGGGAAATGCAGCCCTTGTATAGTGCAAAACAAAGCCTGTCCTAGACATGGCTCCCATGAGTTACACCAAACCCACTAAAAACCCAATGAAGCAGTACAGTGTTCAGCTGGAGACTCTGGTGGTTGAAGTTCAGAGAGAAAAACAGGGGCTGTCCTAATGCACTGACTGCGTGAAGGCAGGGAGAGGCAGTGCTCTTCAACTCCAGCCAGGCCCTTTGCAATGCCACACTTGAGTGTCAAGGGTTGACTTTCCAGACAGTATGTTTTATAGCAGCAGTAGATCCCTGTTCTGCTGGGCCTCCATTTTCCTTGCAGCAAAAACATCCTATCTCTAAAACCATCATGACCAGCAGTCATGGCAGTGCCCAGTAACAGGTACCACTTCCCACCTAGGGCAGAAGACAGCGTTCATGCCCACATGGCAAAAGCTTGTAGGGCTCCAGCCCCTACCCAGAGACACAGGAAAGTCAGGAAAAGGTGTGGAGAAGCCCAGAAGAAGCTAAGCAAGAGCCTGAAAGAAGCCAGAGGCAGCCTACGGGTTATCGATGTCCTCACGCAGCATGTGCAGGCTGTAGTAGACCTGGCCTTGGAAGTAGCAGCTGTGGAGGTATTCAGTGAGGGACTTCCTCCAGCTCACATACATCATGTTGCAGATAAACTGATCGAAGCTTTTCAGCTGGAACGAGGGCAAGGAGACAGAGGGAAAGAGATGAGTGAGAAGAACAAGCATTTTCCAAAATTAAACAAAACCCAGTACCAGTGCTCTGTCCTGCAAACAGCCACCTATTTGGGCAAGGGCAGATCTAGATCCTTAAACACCAGCATCAAGCTGGAAGCCACGAGCAACTTTCACTTTCCCTCCCAGACTGTGGCCTGTCTTACCGTGGAGTTCACTAGGATCAGAGTCAGGGCAACGGCTGTCAATGCTTTGAACCCGGAGAAGTCCTTGTTCCCCAGAACCTCATAGTACTGGCTGGGGATGATGCCAACCTGGTAAATAACCAGCTGCTCTGGAGGAAAGAGGCAAGCATTGGGAGGAAATGAAGGACAGCGGTGGCAATGTAAGTGGGTGTAGACGGACACAGGGGAAGGGGGAGCAGACGTGGGATGCAGCCCACCCCCGGAGGCTCACCCAGCAAGGCGACACAGAGCAGCGTCAGGAACATCAGGGCGCTCGGGGAGGGCCACCCGGCGAAGAGCACAGCCTGCAGCCGCAGGAACCGCCGCACGAACAGCCCGTCCAGCCGGGGGCCAGGCCTGCAACGGAGGAAGCAGTGAGCAACCGGGGGTGCCCCTCCGGGACCCTGCCGCAGAGGCGCGCCCGGCAAGGCCCGGCCTGTCCCGTCCTCACCGGCCGGCAGCCCCGGCGCCCCGCGCCCTGCCGCTGCCTCCCCCCATCCGCGCACGGCAGAGCCCGTCCCGGGGAGTCCCCGCCCCGCGGTCGCTACGACACCAATATCCACCACCTCTCCTCGCCCTGCATGAGCCCCGCGCCGCCGCCCCGCGCTTCCTGCTTGGGCGGCGCCCTGGAGACCCCCCCCCCCCCCCCACCCCCCCCC
>JAOEHY010030618.1:5821-28020 GCA_025447955.1 Psilopsiagon aurifrons | reverse complement strand
AGGTGCCTAAATCCTATGCTATGGCCCTTCTACAGAGTCTCTCTCAGATGCAATCCCTGTGCTGCTGCTCCCACCCACCCAGTGGGCTGCCTCGCCGCGGCGGACACCTTCTCCCGGCGGGCGGGCGCCCTGACCCGCCCTGCCCTCGGTCTCTGCTCGGCAGCTGCCCTGGCGCCGGAGACCTCTCCCCCACCCCGAACTGTTCGCCTTTTTGTCCCTCAGGAGAGGGGAGCGGCCGCCCGTGCTCCCACCCGGGGCTGTCTCAGTCCCGAGGAAGGAGCCGCGGTCGGGAGAGGCGTGAGCGGCCGTAGGGTGGGTGGCCGGGGCTGGAGACTGCTGTCAGGCACCTCTCAGCCTCGAGCTGTCCGTGTCTTGCCCGAGAGACGGTCGGAACGAGGCTGAGCTGCGGCGCTCCGGCCTGGGTTAAGGAGGGTTTGTGGCTTTTCTCCCTCCAGCAGAGGGTTCCCCCGTGTCTGGGCTTTGGTGGAGATGTGGGTGCTGGCAGATGGAGCAGGCTTCTCCTGCTGCCTGGGCTGCCAGTGCTGCTCACCCACCAGAAACCCCCTGGGATTTCTAGCACGGTGATATTTCTAGCTTAGACAGCTCTCGGAGACTGCCACTTTAGTGCTTCTGTTGTGTGGTTATGGTGGTTCACACCTCCTCCTCTCAAGTAAGAGCCTTTACTGTTGGGGTGACCCGAGAGAGCAGCTGCGGCTGGAAAGTGAGGCACTGAGCCCAGCTGGGCTGTGATACATGGACACTCCTGCTCCTGTAAAGCAGCAGCATTCCCAGGCAGCTGGGGCTGAAGTGTCCTGGATTCCTGCTGGCGGGAGCATTTTTGGCTCTGGCTGGGGGAACTTGCACTACTGGATGCCACCAGACCATCAGTTCAGGTGAGGGAACGTGATCTGCAAGTGTTTGCTTATCTGTTACAATGCAAAAGCAGGAAGGTTAGGTAAAACCTCCTTTATCAGCAGCGAAAAGCTCCTTTGCTTACCTCTTGGTGCTGAGGCAGTTCTGAGAGTGCTTGTCTGTTGTGTTCAGCTGCTTTTCTGGGGGTGTGTGGGGGGAAAAAGGTTCCCTTTGCAGCAGCTTCTCTGTGTAGAGAGTTGCTGGATTTGATCTGATGGTGATCTCAAGCCCCCAGTTGGGCTGACTTCTGCCTCTGGCTTACCTAAGCCCCTCTTCTCCTTGCTCCATGAGCTCATCTCTGCAGTTTCAGCTGTGGGTTTTGCCTTAGGATTGCTTTTGTGGCCCTGTTGCTCTGGGCAGCAGGAGCTGACAGTGACATTGAGGCTCTGGCATTATCCCTGCAGAAAGGATAGTCCTGTGCCTCCAGCTTTCCCTCTTGCCCTCCCTCTCCCACGCAAGGGGGTGGGAAGTGTTGAGTGGGCCATAAAGACCAGGGTTGTTGCTGATGCTCCCTGGCCTACCTCTGCTCCTCGCCCCTTCCTGGGGCAAAGCTTGTCTTGCTTTCACAGCGCTCAGCTGGGCTGCGGGGACTGGAAGGGGAGGTAGTGACTGCTGCAGGGGGAGGTGACTGGCGCCAAAAGGGTTTGGCAGGGCATGAAGGAGGACTTGGGCTCTGCAAACCCTGCAGCTCCCGAGGAATGCCTTTGCTTCAGCCCCTCTAGCACATGCTGCTTACTATGGGCTTAATCGGAATTGCTATAAACTTCTATAAATTTCTGTGAACTCCCAAGAGGATGTCACTTTAGGTCATGTCTGTATTGTTAACTTCATACTTGCTCATACCAGGATTTTAGGACAAGTTTATCTCCCCTGCATCACAGCTGTGCCCATTCTCCTATGTTTGTTGTCTCTGATACCTGATGCTCCACAGCTGTGGGAACAGCTGTAAGAAGGCCCTGGCCTCCAACACACAGGAGATTCTGGAGGAGTTTGGGGCATGGAAAGACAGGCGATTTGATGAGTAGCTGTGGCCTGATTAAAGCCAGGGGACAGCAGCAGCAGCACAGACTCCCTGTGGTGAAGTAGCCTGGATGTGGCCGTGTGATTTTGTGGTCCCTCATTTAATTTGCTGTTTGGTCATGGCCGGGGCCGTAGATGCCATGTCAATAATAACCTTATCTGCAGCAAAGTGCAGGTCTGAGACCTGGGAGAGGTCAGGCAGGCCATCTGCTTTACTGCAGGGCTACTGCTGCTTCTCCTGCCTGGCTCTGCTGTCTCCCTATCTTTCGACAGAGCTGTGAGTGCGTAGTGATACCTGTGAAGTGTTGTTAGAAGGTAGGCTCCAGCTGGGATGTGAGTTGAGTAGACTGCAGTGATGCCCTGTGCGTTGAGGTGGTATGTGAATGAGCCTTAGGAGAAAACGTAGGAGACTGGGCTGGTGGTAGAGTGCAGTGTTGTGACTGGGAGAAAAGTGGTTCAAGAGGAGAGACTGGGCTGGCTGGTGGTGGGATGGTGCTGAGGAGAATTGTGCTGCTGGAGCTGGATCATAGGGTAAGGATTGTGCCGTTGTCATGAAAGCTCCCAGAGCAATGGGGGCAGAGCCATGTAGGTGTCAAAGAACTGGCAAGGCAGGGGATGCGGGTTTGAGCTTTTGGATTGCCTGAGTGGGAGCTGGCATGCGGAGAGAGGGAGGATGGGAGTGGGATGGGCTCAGGCAGGGAAGAGGGCTCTGTGCATCCTCTGAACTACGCACCCAGTGCTCATGCTCCAGCTGTGCTTTTGAGTTGTCTCCTGCCTGGTAGCTCGTCTAGGAGAAGCCGTCCTTGTGCAGCTTCTTCATGGCTGGTGGTGTGTGTCTGCTGAGCAGCAAGTGACATCCAGTGTCAGCTCGGGCAGCAGTAACTGAGGCTTGGGCTGGCTCTGGCCCTTCCTTCCGTCCCAGGTTCTGTGACAGCAGCTTCGGTGCATACAGTGGGGGCAGCTGCAGTGCCCTTTTCTGAGGGAAGGGGCAAGCTCCTTGTCCCTTGTTCTGTTGGGCTTGAACACCTTGAGCCAGGTCCCTTCATGCCCCCCATGCAGTGTTCCTCTGTCAGGCGTGTCTTCCTGCAGAGATGACAAACTCTTCTCTCTGGGTGCTGGTAGTGGCACAGTAGAACGAAAGGGATGGAGCTATTGGTGGGAGAGACAAGGGTAGGGGTGAGGTGAGGTGCAGAGGCAGGTATGCAGCGGTAGGAGGTGACCTGGCTTGCCACCCCTGTGGGTGCAGTCACTCCTTAATTTCACCTAGACTAGTGCCTCTGGAAGCTGTGTGCTCTGTGTGCTGCCCACAGGAGGTCACTGGAGAGCACCCTGAGCCCATGTCCCTGTCCCAGGGCTGCCTGTGTGAACCCAGGCTTCCTCCTTTGTCTATGGGAGTGTGGGTGGAGGGGTGAGAAGCAGCCTTTCCTCTACCCTTTTCCCTGCCCTGTTCTTCGGGAAAGAGCTGGACCTGGAAGTGAGGTCCCAGCAGTCTGGAGCTTGCACTGTCTTCATCTCCAGTGACTTCATTTTTTGCCATCCTTCAGGATGATCCAGCGGCACCAGCTGGTGCAGTCTGTGCTGCAGGAGCTGCAGGAAGCCACCGAATGCTTTGGGCTGGAGGGCCTCACAAGTGCCGCGCTGGAGGCGGAGAGGACCTTGTCATCTTTCTCTCTACCTGGCTATTGTGGGAGGCATATTCAGGAGGAGCTGGAGGTTGACCGGGTAGCCAGGAGCCTCTATCCCGAGGATGCTCCAAGTAACATGCTGCCCCTGGTTTGCAAGGGTGAGGGGAACCACCTCTTTGAGGCTGCCAGCGTGCTGCTCTGGGGCAACCCCAGCCTAAGCCTGGAGCTGCAGGTGCGTACCGTGGTGGAGATGCTGCTACACAAGCAATACTACTTGAATGGCATGATTGACTCCAAGGTGATGCTGCAGGCTGCCCGCTACTCCCTCTGCACTGAGGAGACCCCAGAGATGACCAGTCTCCCTGTGGCCATCCTGGAGGCCATTTTTGATGCTGATATCAAAGCTACCTGTTTTCCTGGTACTTTTGCCAACATGTGGCACATCTATGCCCTTGCCTCAGTACTGCAGTGTAACATCTACTCTATCTACCCCATGAGCAACTTGAAGATCCGTCCCTATTTCAACCGGCTTATCCGACCCAGGAAGTGTGGCCCGCGAACCTCCACGCTCCACATCATGTGGTCAGGGCAGCAGCTCTCCCAGCAGGTCTTCAAAGCACAATACTTTGTGGCTGTGGTTGGTCTGGAAGAGCTAGAACCCACAGTGCCTTCACCAGAGCCTCCTGTGCAGCCCATGAAGACCCTGGAGCTGCTGAACAGTGACCCCCAGCTCACCTACTCCAACCTGCGTGACCGATACAGCATTACCAAGAGCACCTTCTACCGCTGGAAGCGCCAGTCTCGTGAGCACCGTCAGAAAGCGGCTGCCAGGTTTGCAGCTAAACACTTCCTCCAGTCCTGCTTTCAGGAGGGCAATATAATCCCCCTCCAGCGTTTCCGGCAAATGTTTCCAGAGATCTCCCGATCCACATACTATGCCTGGAAGCATGAGATGCAGACCATGGTCAATGGTGATGCCTCCACTCTGGCTGAGGCCTGTGCGTTGCAGGAGCTTCACAGGGATGTCCCCAAAAAGGCTGATGTGGACGAGTCAGCAAACTCACAGGGGAGCATAAGATCCGTAAGTCCTTCCCTAGACCCCATCCAAGCAGGAATCTTCATGCAAGGAGCCAAATCCTATCTAGAGAAATGCATTTCCATGAACACTCTGGTGCCTTACCGATGCTTCAAGCGCAGCTTTCCTGGCATCTCCAGGTCCACTTACTACAACTGGCGAAGAAAAGCTATCAAGGAGAACCCCAACTTCAAACCCCCGCAGTCTCCCTTGGATAACCAGAAGCCTCTAGAGATGGGAAAGCCATTCCTGCAGTTGAAGCCCAGCAGTGTGCATGTTAGGAAGAGGCTGAATGGGGACCGGCCAGCACCCAGGAGTCTCCTGCACCTCAAGCCCTCTCTGTCCTGGAGAAGGCAGCTGCGAGATATGGCCAGGAAGCAGGTCCAGCAATGGCGGCTGCCCTTCTGCAAGTACCGCATGCGCTACCCGTCTCTCTCCTCCACAGCCTACTGGTTTTGGAAGAGTAATTGCCAGGCTGTCGGGCAGCGCAACCTGCCCTGGACCAGCTCTGGCCAGCCATTGAACCGTGTGTCTTCCCTGGCACCTCCAAGATCAGAGCCAGGCCTTAAGCCCCAGTGCCACATGGAGGTAGCCACCAAGCACCTAGATAAGCCAGCTCCAGCCATGCCATACAACACCATTTCAAGCTATGCCATGTCAGAGAGAGCCAACAGCCGGATGTTTGTGATGGATATGATTGCCATTGCCCAGTTCAAGGCACAGGCCAAGCTGTTCCTGCAGCAGCGCTTTGAGTCGAAGACCTTCCCCACCTACAAGGAGTTCAGTGCCCGCTTTCCGTTCACAGCCCGTTCCACCTATTACATGTGGAAGCGTGCTCTGCATGATGGGCTGACACTCGTGGATGCCTGAATGCCACTTTCCAGCTGGCTTGGCCACAGCTCCTCTGCTGACTTGCCTTTGGTAGGGCACCCAGGCTACGGTCCTGCTGTAACTTTTGTTCCGGTTTGGTTTTGTTTTGTTCCTAGTCTCTGGCTTTCTTTTCTGTGTGGTTCAATCAGGTATGGGAGCATCCTCGCAGTGCCCATTCCCAAAGACAGCAGGAGGCACTGAGCTGCTCCAAAGGAGAGGGGCAATGGGAGTGGGCCTCTCCTTGCTTGGAGGGTGAGCAAAGGAGGCAGTGCTGTGCCAGTGTCATAGGATGCTGCTAGGCCTCTTGAGGCAGAGGATGTGAAGGTCTCTCTGCCCCAGGCACTTGCTAAATGAGTAATGTGGATGTGTAGGATGAGTGTGGAGGTGCCCAGCATTCCTTCAGTGAGCAGAACTGTGCAGGCTCAGCCGCACGTAAGGGTGGGAAGTGCTTGGCTTATGGGAGGAACATCTTTGATCTGGGTTCTAGCCAGCTAAGGACAATAAAAGCTTTACCTGGGGTCTGTAGCAATGCCACCTTGGCTTCCTGGCTTTTAGTACTTGCCTCTGGCTGTTTTGATCTTCTCTAGAAGAGCCAGAGGCTGATGGAGGAGGGGGGCTAGTTTGTGTCTCCACTGAAGTCTGTCTGCTGGGAATACCAAGGTAGGAGCTGGTGTCCTTTGCAGGCTCTGGACAAGCTGTCCCTGGCCTTTCTGGCCTTGTAGCAATAACCTTTCACGTAATCCTTCACTTTGTCACAGCTGCCAGCTGCTTTACTTTCTCAGGGTTTCTTCCTGGTGCCTGGGAGGAATCAGAGAGACCAAACTGTGCATACTCGGTGTGCCTGCATCCCCTCGCCATGCTGCAAGCTGGACACAATGTGCGTATGTCCTTGCAGCAAGGCTAGATGCATATATCTCACTTGTAAGAAACCAAAGCAATAAAGACTCTTCCAATCCTAGTCCTGTGCAGTTTCTCACTCATGCTTGTGTGATTTATGGACAGGGCTTCCCCCTCCTTTAAAAGTGGCTGATGGGTGTGCAGACCCTGTGTACACCTCAATCCCTGCTCCTGTGAAGGTCCTTTTCTGCTTCCTGGGACCTGGTGGGGATGATCTGCTTGGTGTGTGCTCTGTTGGCCTGGCAGAAGCCGTACTGTCCCTGGTGTGTGGCCAGGAGTTGCCTCCCAGGCTTAGAAAGCCCTGCTGAGCTTTTCCTCTTCGCCAACCTACAGTAGAAAATGACATTCAGTTATCCTGTGGCATTCTTGGGCCCAAGCTGCGTGGTGGGGCAGCCCCAAAGGAGCAGTGCTGAGCCAGTGGAGCACCTCTGAAGAAACCATTTAGCTTGTTGTTTTGGGGGTCGGTGGGATCTTGCCACCATCCACCCACCCCAGTGTACCCTATGAAGTGCCAGAGTTGGGGACTGGGAGCAGTAGGTGACCCGGGGGGGAGAGGAAGGCAGGCACGTGGGGAGATGGGAGCTGCAGAGCAGTGCTGTGTGCTGCTGCAGGGAGCCCTGGCCGCCTGGGCTTTGTGTGTCAGGAAGCAATTGGAGTAATTAGCTACAAGTGAGCTCCTCTAAGGGAGTAAGCTGGTAATTACTCCAGAATGATTAGCCATGTCTCTAAACTGCCAGAGGCTGGAGATAGCTTTTAGTGGCAATGATGGCTGCAGTAGCAGCTGTGACTGTACACTCGTGACCTTCCCAAAGCATTTATTTCCTTAGCTGAGTGGGGGTGGAGGGGTGGGGGTTCTGACCATGGATGTCAGGTTCCCTGTAACCCCATTCTACCACCCTCACTGCCTCCTTCCCATTAAACCCCACCTCTCGCGTGCAGTAGCTGACTCCTAGAGTCCACCTGTGGCCCACTGCTACCCTGTTGTCCTCATAGATATTTTTTGCAGAACTAATTTGCTCTGTAGATGTCCATATCAGGTCTACCTTTTACATGATGAAGCAATGTCTCAGGCCTTTGCCTAGACCCTGCAGGCAGAGGAGCTCCCTGCAGCAATTCCCACTGGCAACCCCTCATCAAATCTCCCTGCATTTCATCCTGTCCCCATCCCTCCTCACTTCAAGGTAGCCCAGTTTCTTTACTCTTCTGTGTTTCCAAACCTTCCTAGTTTTGTCTCATCAACAAAAGGCACCAAGGCACTCCCTATGCCAGCCTGAAAATATGGAAGATCAGTCCTCATATGTATCCTTAAGGATTTTGCCCTCCAGCCCAATGGATCTTCTAAAATATTAATAACCTGTCAATACCTGTCCTAGCTTTCTTCAACCAGCCCTCATCTGACAACTGTCAGTGTGGCTCCATCCCAGTGACTTGGCCAAGGTGCAGATGCAGTGTTCCCCGCCTTTCTTCTAGAAAGCAAATGAGCTGATGTGTAGTACTAATTTAGCACAGTCAACGCCTGGGAAACGCCTGAGTTTTGGAGAAAATGCTCAGATACGAAAGCACTTCAGGAAGGAAAAACTTCAATCTTTCTAGCCTAATACTGTCAAGAATTAACTGCCTGTGCCTAGACTTTGATAAATTATTTTGAGGATGGCATTTTGGTAGATACTGAATTTTTTTGTGTTCATTTCTCTTTCCTTGGCTTCTGCTTCTGCCCCTCTCCTCATCCCTCCTCCATCCCTTCAGTAACCACAGAGCTGGAGGAAGATGGGAGAGCTTCAGCAGGATAGACACCTCCTGCCAAACCCAGATACTTGAGAATAAAGCTCCCAGCACTTCTGCAGCTGCATGAGTGTGTGCAGGGAGCCTTCCTGTGCAGCAGGAAGGACCCCTTGTGAGAAGGCTGTAGCTGTAGCTTTGCCTCCGCAAGGGGCTTTGGCTTCCTGGGTAGATTAAGGTACCAGGAGTGCCACAGGAAGGACACCCCACACCCTGCCCCGGTGGCTTCCACATCACCCACCCCAGGGCTGACCCCAAGGAGGTGCAGTTTGGTTGGGAGGCTGTGGGAGGATCAGTGCCCCAGGGGATCCCTTTGGCCAGGGTCAGGGACCTGCCAGGGGTCTTGTGTTTCTTTTCTCCTCCACCCTCTTACCTTATCCTTCTGGGAAGAGGATAGAGACCCAGCACAGCCCTATCCCAGCATCCCTCGTCATGGCTCCCCAGCCCCCATCAGTAGCCAGCAGCTGAGGTTTCAGCATGCCACCATGCTTGCCAAGGGGTGAGCAGTGCAAGCAGAGCTGGGGGAAGCAGGCTTAAATACGTTGGTCGCTCAGAACTGCACTGAGGCACTGGTGCTTTTTTCCTCAGCAGCTTTCTTCCTGGCTGCATCCCAGGAGGCAGGATGCAAAGGCCAGCCCTGCACTGGCACAATCTCTGTCCACCCTGTCCTTAGCTGCTTCTGAAGAGAAAGCCCGCTGGGAAGTGCTCACCTGGACATTGCAGAGGTTACGGAAGGAGCCCAAGCTGGAAGATGACATGTTTTTCACTGCTGGGAAAAGAAACCAAAGCCCAGCACACCTCAGACCATGAAGCTTTTTGCTCCTGGCTGTGTGAGAAGCATCTCCAGGGCCAGGGATGCAAGGAGGGGATGTTCTGCCAGTCACAGGGAGCAGGGCTGGCTTGGTCCCCAAGGTCTTGTCCTCCCTACAAGGTGGGCATCTGAGACACCTGGCGCTTCTTGCAACCCAAAAACTGCCCAGCACGTGGGACAAGAAAGGAGTGCTTGCACATGGGCAGAGGGAGTGGAGCAGGGGATGGGCTTTCTGTAGAGTTTCTGTGTCTGTCTTGGTGTCACCAGCTTAGGCAAGGGCTGAGGGAGTTGGTGGGACAACAGAGGCAGGGGTATTTGGAGAGCAGTGGACAGGAGGGCGATGGGATGCAGTTGCTAGGGCCAGAGGATTGCAGGACTGTGTCTGTGCCAGACAGCACCTGCATTCACAGTGGCAGGCACCTGTAGCCAGCTGGTGGGGAGCTCAGTTGTAAGTTATGGGTAGCGAATTACTCATGAGTGAAGAATGGGGGATCTTGTTCTGATGTATAAAGGGACTGTTCAGCATCTCTTGTGTCTATTGGAAAGCTCCGCGGTGCAGGGAAGGACAGCAAGGTGAGGTGTACGTGCTTTTAAAACATCACAATTTAACCAATCTCACTCTACCGCCAGCTCAGAGAACCACAAATCCTTGCTCTCCAGCCACGAGGAATCCTGTTCCATCACCACAGACCATCTCTGATCTCCCTGCCTTTCACATCCCCTCCCACAGCTGAGAGCTGCCAGGCTTCCTGCACTCCTTTCTGGGCTAGACATGTTGTCAGGCCAGGACTGGAGGCTAGCTATCCTTCAACCAAAATATCTGAGTGCCCCCTGTGGGATCAAGACCATTATGGAGCGCTAATGTGATGCTGGTGGATCGTGAGTGGGACAGGGACCCCTTCTCTGACAGGACAGGAGGGAAGTGGTGAAGAGTCACTTCTTCCACATCCAGTGGTATGGCTTAGTTTAACATCTTATATTTTTTAAGCCCAATCAAGTTTTTGGAGCTTTCCTGACTGCTGTGCCTTGTTGCTATTTTGCTTCCCTCCCTTCTGCTCAGGCGGCGGCAGCAGGCGCTGTGAGTCTATAATAAGTTATTCAGCAGCAGTCTCCATGCTGGTCCTCGGATTTAGATTTCCACATGTTTCCCTTCAGGCTGTTTCCAACTAATTTCTCCATTTGCATAATGCCCCCTTAGAGATGCTCTGGCACAGCCCCTTCTCCCCCCACCCTGTTTGACAAGATCATTAGAGATTCAGGCTATTAGTGGAAAACACTTTAATTCTGTTGGCCCTTTAGCCCAACAGTCTTTCCCTGTGTGTCTCCAATTAGAAACAAAGAGGTGGTTGGGGTGCAGAGGGATGAGGTGCCCACAGGGCTGCTGCCCTCCCCCCCACCATGGCAGCCCCTGAAGGGAGCCAGCTGGCAGAATCACAGATTCAGAGGCAAACACAGTTTGTTATTGCTGATTCTGGTCCAGCAGCCCCAGCGGTTGTGTATTTGGTGGGGGGAGACAGGGAGGGCTTTAGCTGAGACGACATCGAGGGGGGCTGTGGTCACATGGGCACCCACAGACATCTGTCCTGTCCTGCTCTGTTATCTGGGGGATGGATGCCCAGGAAGGCACATGCAGGAGACGGCAATGAAAATCATCCCTTAGCTGCTGGGTGGGGGTGCCCCTCCCCTCTCCTCTCTAAGCTATCTCATCTCTTCTGGACACCTCAGTCCTTCCCTGCAAATTCTGTCTCTCACTGTCTGCCATCAGAAGTAAGATCTGCTTATTCCCTCCTGATGTTTGCGCTCTTCTGCCCCTCTTTGAGCACATTTTATTTATGCTTCCATTACACAGAACATACATGACGCTCACTTTCTCTCTCCCTAATTCTTGTCTGTCCACGCATGGCAAAAAGCCTGCATCACCATCCCGCTTCCAAGCTAGCTGCTTGCTGTGAACTACATCACGGTACAACTCCCTCCAAATCGCCCAGACACCAGCTGGATTATAATTTCCTTCAGGAACTGCATAAACACCTTCAGGTTTCAATGAGCTTAGCACTCCTGCAAAGCTCACCTCTTCACTAGCCAGCTCCATGTCCTTACAAACACAGTCTTTTCTCCTGCTTTTTTAATTAGCTCTTCCATGTTATAAAACATAATGAGAACTTTCAGACCAGCTTCTGAACAGGTCTCTGATGCACTTCTCTCTTTTATGGCTCAAGTACAACAGCATCGCAGACATTAACATGCTTCTTAAGGATGAAATGTACATTTGAATGGCACCCAGCTGGAGAACATGCTGCATCTCTTGAAGAGCCAGCTGCAGCCCGCCCAGAAACCCCAGCAATTTGGTTATGGGCACCCAGAGTCTGCCTGCAGCCCTCTGCACCGGCGAAGGAGGCAGCAGGGAGAGAGAGTCAAGGTGGATGCTGCAGAGCAGGGGTGAGGCAGGGCCTTTAACACCAGCCCCCTGAGGCAGTCATTGTCATCACACCCACCTCCTGAGCACCTGACATGTTGCTGACAATACACGAATTAGCAAAAGTGAGATGTAAGTGGGTATGCGTGGGCTTCCTTGTCAGCAGAGCCTTTTGGAAGAATGGAGATATCCCTCTCTGAGGAACGGGAAGAAGTGTTTTGGGGTCAGACCCCGTGTTTCAGGCTCCCTCCAAGTTTTCCCCCTTTGGATCTCATTCCCTTGCAAACAGCATTCCCACCCTAGGCTCTGTGTGTTTGTTGGCCTTTTCTTTCCATTCCTCTTGATGTGCAAGGCCCTGATTTAGTATCAACAGTGGAGTCCTTCAGGCCCCCACCCCTCCCAGGTCTTTTCTTGGGTAGAAATTGCCATTTACCAGTATCTTCAGGGCCCAGCACTGTGGGACACCAACCTTACAGGACTCTGACTTGCAATTATCGTTATAGTCACTATTAACAAGGACAAAACCTTGCTGTCTCTGCCAGCTTATTCCAACAATGGGAGTGATGGTGTGCAGCCACCAGCCTGCCTTCCTACTTGTTTCTGGTCTTGGACGAGACAGCGGCTGGGATGTTCTCCTGTGGACCAGGGGTCTGTCTGCAGAGGGATGTGAAGAGCATGTCCTTTGGTCATGACCATGATGTGTCCTCCTACTTGGCTGCAGCTGAGAGGCAGGTGCCACATTGTGGCACTGAAATGAGAATGTTGTGCTCATCACAGGAACCTGGAGACCCCCCTGCACCCTGGCTTCCCAGAAGAAAGAGTGGTCATTCCCTGGCACCATATTCCTTCTCCTCCCTGCGTGCTCCCTGCATGGGCCAAGCCTGAGCCCCAGGGGTGGATCTCCCGACTGCAGGGCTTGGAGGGGAAGCCATGGCCCCACATCAGGGGTGGTGGCACCAGCCCAGCAGCAGCATGCAATGTCTCTCTTGTGTGTTTTTCACCTGCAAATATGTTCCTCCTGGTCCCTGCAGCCAGGTTGGTGCCCCGTTCCCTGCTGTTAGATGGTTATACCCCACAGCCTCAGGGAGAATGGGGGTCTGCTGTTCGTCTGAAAGGGGAAAGAGCCTGCACAGGGCATCCAAGCCAGGGTCCTGCTGTGCAAGCAGCCCTTGCAGGCACTGGCACCCTGTGTTCGACAGGAAAGCTCCATCCCAGGAGGGCCTGCAGCTGGGAACAGTGCTGACATGCAGATGGCAGCTATACGTGGCCCCCTTTGGAGAGATAAGCGATCAGCGCTACCACCACCCCGATGTACACTCCTGTGCCGATGGTTATGGACAGCGCGGCGAGGAAGAGAGCTCGGCGGGAAGCTGAACTGGCCAGGTGGAAATCTCCTTTTGAGACAGCCTTGCTGGTCTGGAAGGAGAAGAAATGTTCATTGATCACAGGGGTACCAGCCTGGCCTTTCAACCTGCATGCAGTCATTTCACTACTGAGTTAACCCCCGCTTCACCAGCCATTGCATCCCATGGAGGCTGGTGACAGACAGCAAGGTGTCCATCCACATTTCCCTCTGGGTTTTGCCTTTGTGGGAAGCGTGGGCTTTGACTGTTTGTTTGAAAGCCCCAGCCATCCAGGTGCTCAATCAGGGCTGTCAGTGGGCGGCTGGACCCTCTTAAGACCAGGAAAAGGGTAGGTGCATGGGGTGATGGCTGTGTGATACTGTCTGGATACCAGTATACCTAACACAGATACGTAGCAAGTGCTGCCTAGTCTCAGGGAGCTGACTCCAAAAAGCACGGCATGTAAGTCTGGTTGTGCTGCAACTTGATTTTTCCTTCATGGGGTTTTCAGTTGAAGCCTGTTTGCCATGAAAGGGCTTATGGAGCCAGAAATGGAGACAGATGGGGGTGTTGGCTCTCTGGGCTGGCAACTTCCAGCTTCCCTGAGTGCCATGGGCATGTTCAGAGTTACTCTTGGTATTGCCTACTATGTGTGTTTGAGTTGCCATGTGGAGATCAGGACACTCACTGTGCACAGACACTGAGTAAAGAGATGGTCCTTGCCTCAGTGAGTGAACAAAGTGGCAGTTACAGCAACTGGAGCTGTAACTACCAACAAATTGCACCAAGTACATCATCATGTGGAGAGTGCACTGTGCTACCCCGCAAAAATGTGAAATCAGCCACTCCATTTAAAGCTTCCCCTGCCTCTCACCACCTCTGTGCCCCTCACTCAAGTTACATACTTTTCCATTTCTGTTTCTATCCTCTTGATTTAACTTCTTAACACCTTCCCCCATCTATTCTTGCTACAGCATCATCTATACAAACACTGAGTAAATCCCCTGGCTCTGCATGAATTATTCTGGGTCAACAGTAACGTAAGTGAGCCCGGGCTCTGGGATAAGCCCTCAAGAAGGCAGCAGCTTCTCTGAGCTGGTGCAGCCCAGAGGCCACCACCCTCTGCAGCCTCTGCCAGCCTGGCGTTGGCTCACACAGCTTAGCCAACTCATGTCAGAAACAGCTGCAATAGAGGAGCTGTGCTGTGATATGGAGACCACACTCCCTTTCATGTCCAGGCTCCAGAGCAGTCTGACTCCCAGGACATGAGCTGCCTCGTACTGGATCATAGTGTATGATCTCTGCATTATTGCAGAATGGGAGGTCAGGTGGGAAAATACCATTTTCCTGAGCCTAGCTGGAGGGTGAGAACCTGGGCCCAAGGGAATCCCAAATAACACCCAGAAGACCCAAAAGACAAGTCCCCTAGGGCTGCTGTGGCTTTCAGGGCCCTTGCTCCAGCACTCAGTGCATGCAGGCAAGCGAAAGGATCTCTTACCCCTTGTGAGAAGTAGAAGGCAGCAATCCCCAAGGGCCAGAAGCAGCACAGCATGGAGAAGAGGGCCAAGCCCAGGTGGTCGCGTGGAGGAAGCATCAGGAAATGGTCCTCACTTTCACTGTCACTGGAGGAGTCACTCTGCAAAACCAGATGGATTCAGCACATGCCCATCTCCCAGTGCTGCCCTGCAGGCTGTGTCTCAGCCCCTCTCCTGCTCTCTCCTGGCCCCATCACATATTCTCATCTGTTTCCCACCTGCAAACTCAAGGAGTAAGTTTCACAAACGTTTCACCCTGGTTTGGTGAGAAGATGTGTAGCTCAGCAAATCCAGGAGCAGAGAGGATTTTTGGCTCCCTGCCAGAACAAATGGGGGTCTGGGATTTCCCTGGGAGATAGATAGTCTTAAACTGAAATATCTTCAGCTTTGGCGGAGCTGGCTGTTTGTTAGGTTAAACAAACTTAAACAAAGTGCCTTATCCCCATTAGGGACTAGGAGATCGATACACCGCTAAACTAATTTAGCAAGTGAGGGAACACAGTTGAATCGGAGCCTCCCTCACAGGGAGGACGCGTCCCATCCCCTTAGCGAGCGCATTGCTCTGAGCACCTGCGGTCAGCCCTCCTGTGACACTGCTCCACCAGACACAGACCAGCCTGGACGTGATGTGTCTCGGTGGGGAAGGCACACAGAAGTGCAGACACCCTTGCTCCCATCTGGAAAGGCCAAACCGCTGGCACTGAAAACAGCAGAGCTGTGCTGGGTCATCAGACGTCAGCACCAGCAGGCTCTGGGGACCTGCTCGCACCTCTCAAGGTCCTGGACGGTGTTCCCAGCCTCTGCACTGCCACTCAAGCCATGATGGGGCGGGCACACAGCACAGCATGAGGCTGCTTTGTCAGCTCTCATTTTTCCTTTGCAAGATTCATCTGGTCTTTATATATACAGCTTTCTCTCGGCTGCTGCCATCAAGCATGTGAATTTTTCTGTTATGCAAGGGTTGTTATTTTTCCTTAGACTGAGTGCCACAGGAGCGGCAGGCTGCCCTTGTCAAAAGGTCCCCATATCCTAAGGGTCCCACAGAGATGGCCCCCACCTCCCCTTTGCTCCCAGTGGGCATGCAGCCAGGATGCCCTCAGGGAAGCTGACCTCCTTCTGAGGTCTGCCGTGAGAAAAAGGGAGCAGAAGATAAAGAGGAAGAAAAATTGGGTGCACAGGGAGAGGTGGTGATGCAGGAGACAGTAGGGTCGAGGGGGAAAGCTCTGGGGAAAGAAGGGAGAATAAATGATCAAGAACTTGGGCCAGTGGCCAGCATTAGTAAAGGAGGAGTTTGGTGCCATCACAGCTGGCAAAGCTCACCTCATACTCCTGGAGCTCCTCTTCCTCCACCTCGTAGGACACAGTTTGGATGTGGATGTCGCTCTCCACCAGGCAGGACCCTTGTGCCTCATGCCCACTGGGGGCTTCAGGTGGAGCCTCTTTGCTTTCTGTAAAGGTGGTCTCGCAGCTCTCCATCTTGCTGTCCTTGGCCTTAAGAGTGGTCTCATCCTTCACAAGGATGAAACTGGGGCCATACAAGGCTTCAACGGCCAGCTGCAGGGAACTGGCATCCAGCAGTTGGTGAGTCCTGGCACCACCAGTGTTTTGGAAGATGTAGGAATACAGTTTCCCTTGGCAGCGATGGCTGGGGTAGTCCTGGCTGTGATGCTGGTGGTAAGAATAGCTGCTGTGCAGGTGCCCATTGGTCTTAGACAAGAGCGGGTTTTGGAGCTCCCGCACACTCTCCATGCTGCCGGTAATGGTGGGGAAGAAATCCTGTGGGAGCAGAGAAAGTGGGAGAGGGAGTTGTTATTTCAGCATGAAATGGGAAAGGGAGTAGAAAAGCCTCTTGCCCATGCAGAGCTGATGTCAAGACGAGACTAGTGGGAGCAGAAAGATTTGGCAATGCTGGAAAAAACAAGAGCCCTCCCCACGTCTCCACAGCTTGAATGCTATCTCGGCAAACTGAGCATCTCTTCATCTCTCCCCAGCTGGTAGGAAGATAAGGAGGCAGCCCTGCAACAGGATGATCTGATTCAGGCTGGATTAAGATGAGAATTTGCTGTATCTATAATGCATCTTGAGACGGCCACGTGCAGCCTGACAGGAAAGGACCTACTGCATCTTTTCTGCTCTGGTTCATAACTTGTGCTGTGGCAAAGCCTAACAGGCAGAACAGAAGTAGATAAGAGGCTGACAGACACTTGAGTGGCATCCTTGACTCCCTAAAGCAGAGGGTTGCATGGTGAATTACAGCCTTTCAGGCATTGCACATGCACCTAATGGCTTTCAGGTACATAGGAGGCTTTCTAGGGCTTTCCCAAGGTGAGCTGGGGCCAGGGCAAGAGCAGCAAGGCATCGAGGGAGGACAGAAGGCTGCTGTTTAGTCTGCGGTGCGGTGGGGAGCATTGGATGCCCAGCCAGCCATGCACAGGAACAGAGGGGTTCAAAGGTTGAAGGGGAGACCCCATGTGGTTTGGTCAGCATTGAAATCATGACAATTTAAGTAAATGACACACCATATCAGAGCCCTGCTTAAACTAGATCCATTCCTGGTACAGCTGCAGCTGTGCAGCCCTGGCTGTGGGCCACCATCTTCAGAAAATGCCAGGTCCAAATGGGATCCTCAGCTACAAATGTCAACCTGGGTTTCTTCCTTCCTCAGGGAAACTCAACCCCTCTCCCTTCCTCCATTTTGGAGCATTGAAACCCTGTGCTGCCTTTTTAATTTTCTTTCTTTCCATGCAGATTTCTGAGATTAAATATTCCAACCACTCTTCTTCAGAGGAGCATTTCCTATTTTGGCTTCCCAACGCACCTTGGCACAAAGAAGATGCGTAGTGAAATATCAGCATTCCCCAGGAGAAAGAAACAATTACTTTGCGCTCTTCAGAACCTGAGCCCTGTGTTTTACAGCTGCTCTTTGGCTCATTCCCAGCTCTTAGACTGTGCCAGCTTATTGCCTTGCAACCCCAAATGTTCCTGTCCTCCTTAGAGACCTCCATCACTGCCTCCTCTGCAGGATGCTGTGTAGCAGAGACATGCTTTCCCCTGCTATAGGGTTCCCTGAGGTGCACTAGGCTTTCTGCTAGAAAGCACAACACTTTGGCTTTAAATCTGTCCTTGGAAAGAAACCATTAAAAAAAGAATTGGAGTTGAAGGCTACAGACAGTAAAAACCTAAGTGGTCCCGGCCTCTTGGCCAAGCTCTGCCCTATTGCACAGGTTTGACTGCCGTGCCCGATTTTAAATGGTCCTGTTGATGAGCTTTATGCGCATGGAAAAGCTGATGAGCTTTTTCTGGAAGCAGTTGCCACATTTTGGAAGGCTCCTCAGAAAGACGGAGCCATTCAAAAGCACTCTGGCACTGCTGGAACTCTCCACTTCTTGGTGAATGCTCTCCGGTTGTTGGTGCCCAGGATCATTCTCTGCTTTCTGCAGTCTCCCACCTCACTAATAAAGCCGGTAATGGCTCATGCAGCAGATGGCCATGAAGTATTTTCAAAATATTGAAGGGAGATGCATTTTGTAGCACAGACGGGTTTATTTCCTGCACAGACCCAGGGAAGCTTGAAGCTCCATCCTGGTTTACAGGCAACAGAAGCACAAACCTCTTCTTCACCTACCTCAACGCACAGATGAGATTTCCAACAAAGCATCTTGCTTTTTAACAAAACAGTAGGGAGAGGACAGCCACTGAGGTTCACTTGAGAGCAGCAGCCCCAGCACGAGCAGAAGTCCCACTCTAGCAAGAGAAAGCTGACAGTATCGGCAGGGCATCTACGCCTCATCTCAAGCAGTGTTTCTGGCAGCAAGCTCAGGTAGAGAGGGGTGGGATCTTGCTGGGAGCTCCCAGAGGGAGCCGGCTACAGATGCGCTAGAGAAGCAGCAGCACAGGGGCTGCAGGCAGGCTGCTGGCCGCCGGGCAGCGGGTGCTGCCTGCATGGAGGTTGCGGCTCTGCTCACTTCAGGCTTTGCCAGTGGCTTAGAGGAGGGGAAGAGCAGTGCAGCAAAAGCCATGTGCTCACAGCAGCAAGTGCTGGGAAACACCAAGCATGGTGGAGGGAAAGAAGGGAAAGGAGTCAGGAGAAACTGAACACCTAAAAAGCAGCTTGGGAGGTGGCAGGTGTCATGGACCAGGGTGGCACGAGTGCAGATATGCAGCTGGACTGCTGCTGGATATGGACTCTGCTGACTTTGGGCATCCCAAACTATGGTAGAGGGGCTGGCTAGTGAGAGATGGCTGGCTGACATGCACTGGGGATAAGAGGCAGGGAAGGCTTGCAGGTATCAAATACCCCAGAGTGTACACACCTTGGAAGAGTAACAGTGTGAGTAGTAAAAGAAACAGAAGGAAAATGCTTCTGAAGCATGGGGAAGTCTCTGTGAATGTGGAGTGAACAACGCTGATGGCTTTGCCTCAGTGAAGCAGGAGTAGCCAAACCTCTCTGATCCTCAGACTGCCCTGGAGCTGCCCCTAGAGCAGGGCCAGGACCTCAGAGGCTGCTGCACTGCACAAAGCGTGGACAGGGCAGGGCTACAGCTAGAAGACTGTAGTCCATTGTGAGTATTGTACCCTCTAGGATTGTAAAAGATTTACCTGTATTAAACATTCTTTTCCTTGCTGCCTTCCACTCTTGGGAGCTGGGGACCATGTTCTCCATGGGAGTAGGCTGGGGCAATAACAGGGCTGCAGGTACAAGGGGAGAGCACAGAAGGACATCTCACTGCACTTCTCACATAGGCAAAGGGACCACCAAGCGCAGCCCTAGCACCCAGTCTGGGTGCTAGTATTTGTCAGCAGTGGGGAGGAGATGCTGAGGGCCAGCACAGCATCACAGCATGCCTACAGCAGCATACTCAGCCCTGCTGGAAAGCAGCCAGGCTGAAACCTCTCTCTCTGATAACTGATGTGAAAAGTCCCAATATTGGAGGGGTTAGAGATGCTTCCCACTCCTTAGTCACCAAGACCACTGTATCGCACAGACTGTGCCTATATGTGGAACCATGTGTGCTTGTGTGCACTGAACAACCTGGGTTTGCAGGTGGAGATGAGGGCCATCAAACCTCTAGAGATGATGTTAGAAAAGGAATGTCAGGGAGGGCACGGACCAGTCCCACATGCACATGCACAGGGAAAGACAGAGCCAGACCAGCCCTGCTGTTGTCCCAGACCCCATCTAGATCATCCGGATCCTACAGTAAATGTAGCCACACAGGGACTTAATAAAGTAAGCCTGGTAATAAAGTAAGCTTGGTAATAACCAGGCTTGGGGGAAGAGAAATGAAGCTAGCAGATGAAAGCAGGGAAGCTGCAAAAGACGAAATTGGCGAAGAGCAGTCATTTTCTGTCCTCATTACCAGCATGACTGGATAGTATGTGTACCTGTCAGCCCCATGGGGCGAGTCTGGGCAGTCCTGGCAGGAGATAACAGAGATGGGATGCTGTTAGGTGCACAGGGAGGATGCACACCTACACATATACATGCATAGAGTGAGGCCATGGGGAGTGCACATGTGGGAGGAGGCAGATTCCAGTGCTGTGATAGAGCTGGACTGTCGCTGCAGCCTTACCACCGAGACTAACGTGCTGCCTCCCGAGTGAACTGCCTCCCCTGCTGCACTGCTGCTCCCATAACCAGCCAGTGGGGCAGGCCCCCCCGCCTCCCCAGGCCAGCTACAGCAGTCCCCAGCGGAGGGGGAAATGCACAGCTGTGCTGTGTGCTCTCGGTGTCTCGAGAAGCTTCCTGGGGAAAAGGAGACAAAATAAGGCATGAAAATAAAACACAGCAAATTTAGGTTTATGCTAAAGGGATCTCACCTCCACACCACATCCCCTGGGACAGTCCTCAGAGGGACCCTCAGCACAGATGCCGGCTCTGATAAGCCCAGTTAATGATGAATTGAATAGTTGTTCCAGGAATCAATCTTCAGTTAATTGCCCTGTCAAGCAAACACTCTGCCTTGCTTCCCGGGCTCATTAGCAGTTGGCGACTGCATTGCATGTACCCAGACTCCCAAGTGAGAAGATTAGCCCACCCTGGCTTTCCCCTTCAGGACAGCACCCGGGGATGCTGGTACCCTCAGGAAGCATTGCCACACTGTGTCGCCATGCCCTACCTCATCTGAGAGCAGGAAAGTGTGAATAGCTGCTCCTGACCTGGCTGATGGGGAGCAGGATCAAGGGTAGGTACAGCGGCCATAGCCTCAGGACAGAGGTAAGCAAGAAAGTGCAGCAGATGCGGCTAGCACCCTTCCTAAAAGCCCAGGCTTTAATGGAAGCTCAAGGGAGGTGCTTTGGGATTTCTAGGCAGAGGTTCAAGTCCTGCCAGGGCACAGTAGCTCTGCCTCTTGGCATCCAAGCTTGTGATTCTGCCCAAGAGGAAATCAGCTCACAGAGGCTGCTAAGGAGCAAAGGCAGAGCACCACATCTAGGAAAAGTTGGCATCGTAGAGAGGGAATATGGGAATGAAGGAAGGGCTGTGAGGGCTTGTGAACAATGTGTCTGGCAGGGGCAGGCCAAGCCCTCTCTCAGCCATAGAAGCCAGCACAGCCAACACATACTTGCTATGATCCAGCCCTGAGCCCTGCAGGGTGAAGCACAGCTCAAGGGACAAGGAAACATTTCCATCAGCCCTGCAGACATGGCTGTGAAAAGCGGTCATGCTCTAGCCAACAGGCAAGCTGTCCTGTGTCTGCTCATCTCCACACCGCTGCTTCTGCCTCAGGTGCAGCACCAGCATGCAGAGTGGGGGGCTGTTCATGCTGGGGTGTAACGAAGCCTTCACCAGCCCCAGGAAAGGCTATTGTGGCAGGAGCATCTGGTGAGTTGGCCGCTGGGGAGTAATGCAGGGGAGGCAGCTCTCAGCGTGGGGCAGGAGGGGAGGGCAGTGGGGCATGACAGCTCCATGGGGCTGACTGAGGTGGTACCCAGAGAAGCAAAGGAGCATGGTAGGGACTACAGTGAGAAGGGAGATGGTGGGAAAGAGGGCACAGGTCAGGGGAAGCAAAGTGACATGTGAGCCGGGCAGAGAACTGGGCCCTGGCCACTGGGATGGAGAAGAAAGGGAGAGAGCTGCTGGAGAGGGAAGAGTTGGTTAAGACCAGGAGGGAAGGAAGAAGGTGACACAGGGTGCATGGACAATGGATTAGAGGGATGATAATTGAGGCACTCATAATGTAGAGCATCTAGTTCATAACTTAAATGCAGCTGGTTTGATAGAGCTGGAAAGGAGTGAATAAAGAGCTTCTTCTGATCTCCTGACATGAAGAAAGTCAGTGCCTCGCCGATGGCCTCCTGGCTCCAACAGAGACTAAATTGCTCTGAGAAATGGGATGCGAGGGGCCGCTTTTCAAGGTTCACAAGTTAAATTGGGCAATTTCCAGGTGGAAATCGAGTCTTTATTCTCCCTGATAAAAATGTTTCTCTGCAGCGGTGTTTCGACCCAGCCGGGTTCAAAGCTGAGGCATTCCTCCTAATGGTAAGGAAACAGCAAATCCATCCCAGTGGCTAGCAGGAAAGGGCTGTGCTGCTTCTGGAGGAGCCGTGCCAGGGGCTCAGCAGGGCTGTGGGCTCCCCACTGCCCTGTCCCCAGCCCCGGTGCGAGCAAGCTAACACGCTGCCCATGAGCATCAGCAGTGGAGCAACGTGAGCTCCATCGCCTCCTAGCACTGTAAAGACGTGCTCGAAACACTCAGCTCCAACCAGGAGCGCCTGCACATGGGCTGCCTGCCACCGTGGCACCAGGGGCTGCGGGGCTGGCGCGTGCCTCGCTGCCACCGTGTTCCCCATCCCCGCCCGCGCAGCCCCATCCCAGCACCCATCCGGCGGGGCTCGGCACTTGGCGCGGTGGCCGCTAGATGTCCCAGGCACTCCACGCACCGCCGCTGCCGCTCCGGCCGCCCCTCCGCACCGCG
>JAOEHY010030617.1:0-59506 GCA_025447955.1 Psilopsiagon aurifrons | reverse complement strand
CCTCATAGCAGCCTTCCAGTATCTGAAGGGGGCCTATAGGGATGCTGGGGAGGGACTCTTCATTAGGGACTGTAGTAAATAGGACAAGGGGCAATGGGTTCAAACTTAAACAGGGGAAGTTTAGATTGGATATGAGGAAGTTCTTCACTGTAAGGGTGGTGAGGCACTGGAATGGGTTGCCCAGGGAAGTTGCGAGTGCTCCATCCCTGGTGGTGTTCAGGGCCAGGTTGGACATAGCCTTGGATGATATGATTTAGTGTGAGGTGTCCCTGCCCATGGCAGGGGGGGTGGAACTGGATGAGCTTAAGGTCCTTCCCAGCCCTAACTATTCCATGATTCTTTGATTCTATGATAAAGACAAACTGACCCACAGTGCCAGCTCAAGACTCCCCTCCTTTCTCAAGAGCTCAGCTTTCATCCCCCACACTCCATGTACCACCTGAATCGAGAGCCACAAGATGGTACTTGCCCTGCTGAGCTGTGATCCCCCTTGCTGCAGGAACTGAGCATGTACTCGCACTAAATTCCCCCAACACATAGCTGCAAGGGCAGCAAGACACCCATTAACCATTCTTTCCCCATCATCTTCCCAACAACAAAGTTTGCAACAGGCTTTGTTTGAAATCTCCAGCTACGTGGCCTTTTTTAACTCCCGGCTGCCCAAGCATAGCCACAGGGCTCGGCAAAGCAGGCTGAACTTTCAGCCTTTGAGGTGGTTTTGGACCTAAACCACCTAAAATCCTGGTGCTAAAAATATACACTATCACTTTCAAGAACTCAACCAGTGCCTAGTAGTCATGTTAATTTACCTGTTAGCCTGGCGTTAGCATCCCCATATGTCTGCTAGGGAGCTACTTCCCATACAAGAGGTGTGCTGTCTCCTATTTTCTTCCATTTTAAGTCTTAGCTTATAGTCCCCAAAGAAGGAGCCATTTAAAAAACAGCATCCTACTCTCTTGCAGCAGTTTCGGGTGCTCTAGTTCCTCCCAGCTGCGTGGGTTTATGGTCAGAGGCCCCTGTATAGTTGCTGTTTCTATAAGAGCCTCTCAAAAATGCCAAGGGGTGGCCCAGCACCAGGATCTCCAGTCCTGCAAATGGATCTGGCCCAATCCTGCTGGCCTCAAGCGCTCCAGGTTTGGTGCCTTCTCCCTTGGCTTGGAGTAAACCTGTTGGTTGTGGACCCTGCCCAGCCCAGAAACATCCGGACTAACCTGGGACGAAGGAAGTCTCAGGATTTCCCCTGTACATCAGAACCTGTGTGTATCAGAGGGCAGGAGCAGCTCTGCTCTGGGGCCAGGCTGAGAGAGCTGGGCTGGTTCAGCCTGGAGAAGAGAAGGCTCCGGGGACACCTTAGAGCAGCTTCCAGTGCCTAAAGGGGTGACAAGAAACCTGGAGAGGAGCTTTTGACAAGGGCCTGTAGGGACAGGACAAGGGGGAATGGCTTTAACCTGACAGAGGGGAGACTGAGATGAGACATTAGGAAGAAATTCTTCCCTGTGAGGATGGTGAGACTGAGGGAGGGATTAATGAGCTCATGGCCAAGGGGGAAGCAGCAAGGGGAATTCTGACCATTGGGTTTCCCAACAAGACACCCTGCACCAACACATGACCAGTGCCACCCGTGAAGAGGCACTGGGAGCAGAGATGGGAGAACGTCTCCCACTCTTGCCCATAGAGAAATGAATGGATAAGGAAAGAGTGAGAAACCATCTTCAGAAAGAGTAATCCAAAAACTTCAGTTCAGGCAAACCCAATATTAGTGTCTTGGTTTGAGAGCCAAGCTGCAAAAGCCTTTGTCCCCACAATTGTCCCTGCGACTGAGAAAGCAGCTGCAGAGCATTTGCTGGGTTTTTTTTAACATGAAACCGAGCAGCAGAAGTGTGAACAGAAACCTTGCAGAGATGAGATTTCACACATACATGTGTAATTAGGGACTCCTGGCAAGGTGTGCTTTCCTAGAGCATTCACCCATCATCACTGGGACCTCTGACACCAGCTTCCAAGAATCATAGAATCAACAAGGTTGGAAAAGAGCTTTGAGATCAACCTGTTCAACCATTCCCAGTACTGCCAAGGCCACCACTAACCCATGGCACTGAGGGCTCGTCTACATGATTTGTGAACACTTCCACCACTGCCCTGGGCAGCCTGTTCCAATGCCTGGCCTTGGCTCTGACTAGTCAGACCTTGGCATACCCTTAGGCAGGCATTAAGCATCCCTGGGGATGCTTCAGCAGAATTAAGGATCCCTGGGGTCTTGCTTCCTGGTTCCAGCCCCTTCAATGGACCCCATCACCCTGCTCCCCACCTCCTGCCCAGCTTTGCCTCCACCCCAGGACCACGTCACCACCCCCACAAAGAGGGGCCTGTGCAGCAGCTGGGGGCTCAGCGCACTGAGGCATCATAAAGCTCCTTTTAAGCTGGGCAGCACAAAGCCGAGCCTGTTCAGGCACAGGTTGGGGCCACCGCCTGCCCTCCCTTCCTCTGCCAGGCACCGAATCACAGCCCTGACGTGGGGCTGCCAGCCGAGCCCCGGGGAGAGGAACCTGCCCCACTCACCACTGCAGCAGCAGGGCTGTGCATAGGGGTAAAGTGCTTCTCCCAGGGACAGAGAGGAAATAGCATGGAAAAGACCCATGTCTGGCAGGGAAGGGGGCAGCCAAGTGCAAGGGTCACGTGAAATCTTCCTAAGGTTTGCATTTTCCAGCACAAACCCCTTTCAATGCTCTTTCTGGCATAAAGAAAGAAGGGAGGGTTTCTACCTGCTTCCTTTTGCAAGGCAAGGAAGGGGGACCACTAGAAATCTGGAGAGGGGCTTTTGACGAGGGCCTGTAGGGACAGGACAAGGGGGAATGGCTTTAACCTGACAGAGGGGAGACTGAGATGAGACATTAGGAAGAAATTCTTCCCTTTGAGGGTGCTGAGGCGCTGGCACAGGGTGCCCAGAGAAGCTGTGGCTGCCCCATCCCTGGCAGTGTTCAAGGCCAGGTTGGACACAGGGGCTTGGAGCAACCTGTTCTAGTGGAAGGTGTCCCTGCCCATGGCAGGGGGTAGGAA
The DNA here is from genome assembly GCA_025447955.1 of Psilopsiagon aurifrons. NCBI lineage: Eukaryota > Metazoa > Chordata > Aves > Psittaciformes > Psittacidae > Psilopsiagon > Psilopsiagon aurifrons. The sequence continues at coordinate 56,449 of JAOEHY010030617.1, read as the reverse complement.
CTGGATGAGCTTTAAGGTCCCTTCCAACCCAAACCAGTTTGTGACTCTGTGAAAGTGGAAGACACTCTCCAGCTTGCATCACTCACAACTCTCACAGTGGGAATTTCTCTGTCAAAGACTCAGCACCCAGAGTTAACACTGCAAAGAAATCTCTGCTGTTGTCTAAGGCAGCACAAGTACAAGAGACACAGTGCTCTGCCACAGAGGATACAAACATGAAATTCAGAAGTGGATTTTGGCAATTTTTCAAGTTTTGAAAGCACTTTCATGACTCTGAGTCCCTCTTTTTATAACAGTCTGAGCTGGCAGCAAAGCGATGCTCACAGATCAGGGGCTTTACTGGAGCCCAAGGCATTAAGGTGCTGGTTCTCCTTAGATCCCTTGAAAATTACAGTCCAGATTCTCTAAAAGCAAATGGAGATGCAAAGCCTGCTGCCGAGATTTAATGCGTGTCATTAGCAGGCAGGGAGGAGAGCTGGAGATACACATCTTGATTTCAGTCTACCAGCTCTTAAACCACAGCAATATATAGACTAAGTAGCAGTGGGATAAAGCTGGGAAAAGGGTCCCGCTCAGAGCCAGGAATATGAGGTACATTGGAGAAATGTACTCTCAACTACATTCCCCTGCCCATGCCCCTGATCCAGAGGCTCCTCAGAGGCCGGTCAACTCCAGCAGGAAAGAGCCAGCAGCCAATTTAAGTGCAGGGAAATAAGAATAAAGCCCTTGAGCACCTCACCTGCACCCAGATGTGCGAGTTCAACAGCTGGAAGCCCTGGGCTGCTGCAGAGGCTGAGTCACACTCCTAAATACATCCCAACAGGCTGGTTTCACTTAGCGATTGCCTTTTTAGATAGAAGATGGCGAGGGGGAAGACAACCTAAACAGCTTACAAGCCTGCAAGTCAAGAGAGAAGTAACTTCAGCACAACAAAGATGACTCAGTGCAGGCTGGAGATTCATCCTCTCTGCTTATTATTTGCCTTCCTGACTCTGCCTTTCCTCTCCCTCTGTCTTCCAGGTTATTCAAGGTGTACTAACAGCAAAGCCTCAGCCAAAGTCACTCCCGTGTCCTTCTTATAGTCTAAACCCAGAGCAAGTGCCAAAGACTGCTTTGCTGAAGCCAAATTGACTGTATTTCTATCTCCATAGATATCATGGGCATTCTCCACCAAAGAAATGTTTTTCATCTGACAGCCTGGCTAATCGTGCCATGATCCCACCTGGAGTCACCCATGGGTCTTGCTCTTTTTACAAGCATCACAGATTTTAGTATTGACCTCCCTGGTCATGACAGGCAGATCGGCTCCAGCTTTTACATACGTGCTGAGCTGAATGATGTACATTTGATCTCCGAGGAAAAGCAGTGGCAGCAGGCTCTGAAGGGATGAGTGGACTTAAGCAGTGCTTGAAATGGCTCAGCTCTTTGTGCCAGGATAGGCACAGGTCAGCCATGCCAACCCCAAAAGCTCCAAAGCTGCAAAGGGAAGGGGTCAGATTCCTAAAACAAATAAAGGGAAAGCAAAGTCCTGCTGTTATTGCTGTCAAGCAGAGAGAAGAGGCTCCTCTCCCCTGCCAGGGCTGGTTCCCTCTGCAAAGGGGATGGGTATTCTGGGCACACTGGGACATCCCAGAAGGTGCTTGCTGCTCCAGCAAGCCCCACATGTAACGACGCCAGTCACTGCATCTCCACTGCTGGACCAGCAACCACAGGGCCTGTGGAGTGAGCCCTTTACCTCCTCTTTTGCCTGTTTTGTTTGTGTTTCTTAACTGAACGAGTGGAATTTGCAGGGACAGGGGCTGGAACAGGGCTCAGCAACGAAGCTATTTTAAACCAGGCTTCCCTTTGCTGTCCGAGGAACAGCAATTCCCTCCTCCCAGTAGGATGCTCTGCCCACGCAGCCCACAATGGGCTCAAGGCACAATGGGGAGGAAGCGCTGTGAAGCCTCCAGGACTCCCAGCACTGCTCTTGGCTCTGTTTTCCCTCCCCAGCCCCCAGCTCCAGCGAGCCCTGGTTACACTGGCCCTGGCTGGGGATGTCCAGCTGCACATGTGCCTGCCTGAAGATCCCCTAGCCCCTTCATCTCAGCCAGCTGGGAATGGCATCCCCTGAAACACATGTGGCAATTCCAAGCTATAGTTTCAGGTGGACCGAAACAGTGTTTGCCATTGAATAAGCTCCATCAGGAGCACTGCAATGCGTTGCAGGCACTCAAATTGCCCACTGATGCTCTCCCATCAGCCCTGAGCCCTTCATTTGCCTGAGGACCAAATGAATCTCACTGCAGTCCTTTTCCTTCTGGAGCTTCTGGAAGTCACTGTGTCCTGCTCTGCAGGTCCCAGCATCCATCTCTCCCAAGCCTCCTCTCCATTTTCTTGGAAGGAAAAGCCCAGGAAAATCTTATCCTTTCCCTCTCTTTAAACACACTCCTGTTTCACTTCATAATCATAACCCTGTCAGGGCTGGCTGCACTCCACAACAGATCCATGCAGGTATTCCCACCTCTAGGCAATGTGTCACCTAACAGGAATGATCCAGGACATTTTGTAGGGTGGTCCATACTACTTCAAGCCAGGCACTTGCTAGCTGAGAGTGTGGCTTTGGTTTCAGTCCGTTTACTCTTGCTCTAAGTGAGCACTTGGTGATCAAGTTTACATTAAAAAGGTCCTGAATTTTGGTGGCAATCCTTTCCTTGTCCCAGCCACAAAAAGTCAAGCCAACCCCCACTGCCCATGGGAGTAACTTCTAACACCTCAGAAACAGGCTCGCATGAGTGTCAAACTCCAGCCACACAATATACACAGCATCAAAAGGGAAACTGCCGAGGGGAGCAGGCACTGGTGCCCTGCGAGTCCTCACCTGGCTGAGCCCCCTGCAAAGCCCTGACCTGCAGCCTTCACCCAGCACTGGCACAGAAGTGCTGCCAAGCATCAGTAAGTGCTCCTGACAGCCTTGCATGGAGTCCTTGTCGACATGTCAGGACCGATTAGTGAGCACGCAGGAGCCAGGACCAAGAGCACTGCCCATGTGACACACTGGTGTGGGTTGGAAGGGACTTCCAACGTGAAGTTGCCTCACCTGCCTCACAGGGAAGAGCTTCTTCCACCTCAGAGGACCTCCTCCAAACCCCATACCGATCGTTTTTCCTTCTTCCCCCACTTTTTCCCCCTAATCTTTACTTTTCACACAGTCTCGCCCATGCTCACTAGGGATGCTGTGGCTAAACCAAGACCTCTTTGGCAGCTCAAGCACTGTCATGGCAGTGGGAAACTCCACCTCAAGCAGAACTGGGATCTGAAAAGAAGACATTGTGCCCCCCAACAACGGAGTGGAGTCTGATGGCACACGTGTCCAGTGTCTGATAGCCTGATGTATGGTAGACCTCACTCTACTCTTTTCCAGGTTAGATACTATAAGCAGCCTGACTAGGATCCTTGGCCTACAGAGACCTTCCCACTCATCCCTTCGGACAAAGGCAGCCCTGCTCATAACTCAGCCTCCTTGAAATCCTGTTTCTGGGCAACAAGTAGAGTGGGGCGGATGGGAGCAGGAGGCAGCAATTCACCCACTGTGAAGATATGCCCCATGCTGCTCCCATCTCCAGCTGCTTGGAGGCAAGAAGGAAGGACTGCAACACAGTGCATGTGAGCCAGAGATTTCTCCCTTCCGCACCATGTTGACATTGGCAGTCATCCTCAGCCTCCTTCCTCCTTTATTTTTCTCTCTCTTTCAAAGATCCCCCCCCCCTTCCCATCATTCAGGCCCCAGATCATCTCTGTGACCCCTTTAGGTGACAGGGGGACCATAGGAGGGGTTGAAGGTGGTGGGGCAGAGATGGCCTTTCTCTGCACAGAGGTGTTTCTGCAAATCAGCCCTCCCATGTATTTCACAACAGGCAGAGGGCCACCAGCAAATGGTGCAGTGAGTGCTTGCAATCCTGGCCCACAGAAGACAGCACAGTCTATTTGGCTACAAAAGAATCAGAGGATATATTAAAAGAGCTTATTAAACTCACTTTGGTCATGCTCCAAAGCATGTTCTAAAGCTCAAACATGTTGAAAGTCAGGGGAGACTGACCCATGACTGAGTTTTGAATGAGGGTTGATACCATTAAGCTGTGTGCTCGGGAGCTGCTGCGAAACCAGCCAGCCTTATAGTTATTACTCTGTGTGTAAGCTGTCCCTAATAAAATAAAGAAGACAAACTGGCCTCCTGTGTTTAATAATCTGCAATGACTAATGAATCATCTGTGTTTGTTAATAGCCATCTCTTACATAGCCCTGTCGTTCCATAGCTAGTGCCCAGCCTGTCCTTCCTTACTGCATCCTCAGCCAGCTTGCCGGCTGAAGGTGAATTCCTTCCAGTCACATTTCATTTGCTGCAAGCTACTCCTTTAAATCCGGGCTTTTACATCCAGTGACTCCGGAGCCTGTGAGAGCTGCCTCCCCGCTTGCTCACTGAGCCCATTTAGCCTTTTTTGGACAGGAGGAAGCATCCGAGAGGGAGGGCGCATTTTTCCCTCTTTGAATCACAGAAGAAGCACCACAGCTCATTCCTCATGTCCAGGCTGCTTAACCCTTCCCATATCCAAGCAATCCTCACAGCAGCTCCTCCTGGCATTGGAGCCTCTCGCTATCACTTTGCCTGCTGCTCTGAAAAGCCATGTATTAGGGAAACAAAGGCGAGGGGTTTTCCCATGCTTTCAGGGCTAGAGCCAAGGCAGTCTCTCCCACCTCAATCCCATGACGCAGACCATAGTCTGACATGCAACCCCACAGAAAATCCAGAGGGATCCTTCTCTCCAAAACAAGAAAAGATTGTTTTTCCCTTCCCACTCGTCTGACAGCTGATCTCCACTGGCTTTACTGCGCAGCCCTCTGGCTTAGCTGGGTTTCCAAGTGCCCTGAGCCCGCACCCACGCCACATGAGAGAGGTATTAAGCCTGCCCACACAGCTGGCAGACAGCTCACTGGTGTAAGTTTGGCTGCAAGGAAAGACTTTCTGATCATAACATTACTCAGAGATTCCCCTGCCCTCTCCTCCCTCCTCCTCCTCACACTCCCATGGGATGATGTGGCATGCCAGATCACTGGGCTGGAGAGCACAGAGGTCAGAGCTGTGGGCCTCGGAGTTTATACCTATACAGAAGATACCCCAACCTCTTCTTTTTTCCCTGTTGTTTGAATACAGGCTCAATTATTCACATAGGCAAAGGCAAAGATGAAGCAAAGCAGATCACATCTTCTCTGTGCCATGGCCTGGAGAGTAACGAAAGCTGGTCACAGTCAAGGATGGCATATGAAAAACCCAGCATCTCTGAGTTAAAGCATTCCCCAAGCTGACCTTCAGATGTACTTTTTAACTGAGCTCGTGATAGAGATGCTTGCTTGGAAATAGCCCCACTCTTCAGAAAAAGAAAATCCCACATAATAAAACACTGAAAACATCCAAATCCGACAGATGTGCCTATTTGGAAGGCAGGAAAGTGAAATTATGTAGCAACAATTTTACAGTGGAAGAAACAATCGATTTCAGATGCTGCAGGCTGTGGGGACTCAGGGAATTATCACGTCTCAGCCACATCAGCATCTGTCCCTGCACCCTCAGCAGTGGAGGCTGCCCCGTGATGGAGCATCTCATCTACCCCAAGACAGGATGACACCACCCGGTCTCCTGTCCCAACAAGCTGTGCCAAGAGCATCCAAGGGCTCAGGCTACACGTCCACCACCAGAAACAGAGTATCTGTGCACCAGACCACTCACCAGCACACACTACATCGTACTTTTGCATGGGCAGAACATTCAATTCCTACCCAATTAGCCATGGTGATGGAGTTTATGCTGTCTCTGCACAGGGAAACCGGCGGTACATGGTCCAACAGTTAGTGGGCCACAGAGACAGGCAGCTTCTGATGTGGCACAAGGCTCTGCAGCCAGCCTGCCAAAACCATTTAACAGATCTGAACCAGAAAAGTGAGTTTGCATCGGTCATTAGTGCCCAGACTCATGGGGCTGGGATATCTGTTTGACGCGGTTACCAGGAGCCCTGAAACCACAGCCTCCAGCCCCAGGCATAACAGGAGGCAGCACAGGATTCACCACGTGATGAGCAGCACCATTACCCTCACCTCATTCTGGAGAGCAGAGCCTTGAAATGCTAGAGAATCCCAGACAGGTTTGGGTTGAAAAGGACCTTAAAGATCACTAATTTCCAACCCCGTCCCACAGGCAGGGACGCAATAAATATGGCTGTATGAAGACCACACAGATGAACAGACAAATCTCAGCTCCTCCAATACACTGACAGGAAAGGAGAAGAGCCTGAGAAACTTACAACACAACAGCAAAAAACCAGCATGAAAGGAGATCTACATGGGTTAGCGGCAGCCAAGATGCTAAGGCAGCAGCTGCACGAGGCAATAGGAAAGCACTTCTAAAGCGACCAGATGCACTTCTGCAGTTGTGATGGTTTCTGCACATGGTCAAAGGACAAGAATATTCCGTTTCCCTTGACAGCTTCATCAGCCTGCGTGTGCGCCAGGACTCCCAGCCACTCCACCACAAGTTCCATGCTCTCCGAGGCCAGGAGCACTTTCTGCAGCACTGTTCAAGCACACATGGCAAGGACAGCCCTGATCCCAAGCAGCTTACAGGCTGAGAACAGATGGATTGTGTTGTAAGGAATTATATGGGAGCCGTTGGAAGAGAGCAGAACACGGCAGCTGTTGACACAAGGCTTCCTTGCCCAACACTGGAATACTTCTGCCTCAGGGAGGAGCATGGCAGCTGCTTCTGCAGAGACCTTGGTGCAGCCACAGCTTGAAGTGGATGGTGGCAGTGCATAGCAAGATGCAGCAACATCCCAAGGAACCAAAGACTTCCCAGAGCAGACACCAGCACATATTCGCATCGAACCACAGCCTGCCAGAAGGGTGGCAGCCCATTGCCCCATGACAAGTGCTCCTCCTTCCAACCCAGGAAAGCCATTTGTGTTCAAGGCCAGGTTGGACACAGGGGCTTGGAGCAACCTGCTCTAGCGGAAGGTGTCCCTGCCCATGGCAGGGGGCTGGAGCTGGATGAGCTTTTAGGTCCTTTTCAACCCAAACCAGTCTGTGACTCTGATTAATGAAACTGCTATCACACTCAAAAGAACAAGCACTTCCTGAGGAAGTGGGAATACACAGGGTGAAAACACACAAGTGGAGACACAGGGACTTACCAGTCAAAACACCATCTGCCTCCTGACTCTTCATGGGCTAACACTGGGCAGCCCCTTCTGCTGCTCCCTGCCCCTTCTCTGGGTTAAAATAAAGAGTTTCTGAGCCCTGTGCCAGTGTTACTCCTCTCTTAACACATGCAAACATCTCCCCAGCAAGTCAATCAGGAAACAGAACATCACCAGACTCAGGCTGGTGCAACATTCACACTCATTTTGTCCAATCCCGGGTGTGATTCAGGGTTTAGGGCTTTCTTACTCTGAAATGCCTACCTTGAAGAGCTGACACGTCAGCAGAAGCAGCAGTGTGTTTCTCAAACCCCCTCTCTGATACCACCAAACTTGTAACTGCTCAGGTGAAAAGTGCCTGTGCTCAGAAGGTTAGAGCAGGTCTGGGAAGTCCACCTGCCTTCTCCCACCATGGCCATGGTTTCACAAGCAGCGTCAGCAGCAACACATAAGCCTCCAAGTTTCCCTGTGTTATTTTTAGCCTGGGTCAGTTCCCTCCTGTTTTTCACTCCTGGCTCCACATTGTGGATAAACAGGGAGGCAGGAACAGGGACCATTGCTTAAGCCTGTATTGCTGCAGAGAGAATACTTTTGTTTGAGCGTGGAGAAAATGGACATTCCTGAACAGCATCAGGAAAAAGGCTGGAAAGGAAACCTTGTCAGGCAGAATGTGGCAGAAGTTAGTTGCACATTAACACCCAGAGATATGATCAGGGATGCTTCCCTTTGCTCCCAAGGGATGCAGTAAAGAGCACTGGAGCAGCCATCCTACTTGGGATGCTCAGTGGTCCAGATTGCTGCAGTATACACACCAGTCTGTTTGAAAACAGCTTTGTCCAAAGACTGCAATGTAGACATGTCCTTAAGGTACAGGTTTCGACTTCTACAGTCATTGCAGCAGTTTAGAGCTGAAGAAATTAAACTAATTACTTTCACTGTGCCTGGCTTGTCTCCCCAGCTATCTCCCTTTGAACTTATCTGAGCAGGATCAGGAGCCCACCACAGTTTGAAAACTATCAGACACTTCCTGGTATGGTGGAACAAGGTATGCCTGGAGCTTAGGAGTTCAATTGAGGATCCATCAGGAGGGAAGGGGGCTTTAAGCCAGAGTAGATCCCTGGTCCAATCCACCATACAGCCACTGATAGGACAAGGCTGGGCAGAAATCAGACAGGTGATGAACCTCATGCTATGGAAGCAGTGCTGATGGAGAGAGTGGCATTCAGGCAGGGACCACTGAGAGAGGCTCCCAAGGAGTTCAGGCTGCCGAGACACCAGAGAGAGCCTCAAATCGGAGTCCCAGTATCTCCCTTTGCTCTATGGAGCAGCACAAACGTGCCTGTTGCACTGGGAATGGAAGGAAAGGCGGTGTGCTGCAGATCCCAGAGTGGCCACAGTGACCGGTCCTGCCACTGGGCAGTCTGGCCACAAAGAGCCTTCGAAAGAAAGGTTAGATCTGCAACCAGTGGAGCTGGGTGACTCAGGAAAGCAATAAAAGATGAGAGATTAGACACGTCAGTTTACAGAAAGCCCTGGTTCTTTGTAGAAGCCTACGAGGTGCTTCAAGCTGAAAGCACCTCTCTCTCTCTGTGGGCAGTCGCTAGATAAGCTGAATGCCCCATAAATCCCCAGATGAACACTGCTGATACCATGCCCCTGGGCAGCATGACACGGCAGAAAGAAACACCACTGCTTCCTTCCCACCCAGCTCCTGTGGCCAGGCTGCACACAACATCAGCTCTCCAAACATCTGTTACCTTCTCCCCGTGCAAATACCAGGCTGCTGATGGACGAGGGAGGCATGCAAATATTGACAGACAAGGTGAAGGTGGGAGCTCTGCCAGGCATTGTGCTTTGCCGGGCAGCAAACGGAGCAGCCAGGGTGCCTGCGCCATGTGCCTGCTGCAGAGGCAGGGCTGCAAAGCCCAGAAGCACCAGCAAAGTGTTTAGCTGGGGCTGGTTTCAAGGCTCCTGGTTTAAAGCTGAGATGCTGGAGGCAGACAGGGGGGTGGGAAGCAGCCCCACTGCTGCCAAGCCATCACAGGCCCTGGTGAGGAACAACAAGGGTCCCCATCCCCTCTGCCCAGACCAATTGACAAACCAGGCTCCCTCGGGATCAAAGGAAGGAAGAAGCAGTTTCTGGACTGGCTGGGAACTGGAACTGAGGCTGTTTGGATGGTCCCTGGTGTGGCTCCAGTCCATACCAAGTAGCTTCATTCTGCAGTTATCCCAGATGCAAGAGACAGGGTGGACCGAGGCAGCACTTCCAGCAGGCAGCACAGACACGGCTACCCTGTTCTGAAGGTAATTTACAGACAAACCAGGCCACAAAACACTCCTGCATACCTTCAATTTCCTTATGGCAACATAGCCCCCTGGCATTTCTCCATTTGGAGAGCTAAGGATGAGGACCCGGGGGCAGGTGGATTTTCTTTCAGTCCAGTTTTTGCAGGCCTGCTCATGAATTCCTCTTTGATCTGACCTTTGCAGCCATCCAAAGCACCAGATCAGTTTCCTGGGGTTTATCCTTCCCCTAAAGCTGGAAAGAAATTTTGGGTGATTAGGGGAACATTGGCCAGGGAAGCAGAGGCTGCATTTGGTGCTTAACAGGGAGAATCAGCCAGCTTGGATCTGGGAACATATTCCTCCCAAATACACAGCAGGAGCCCACAGTATGGAAACACGCACACTAGGATAGGACTCTCGTACCTGCTGCAGAGTCCTTGTCACAGCTGATCACCCTCCACCTTCTGCTTTTCACTTCCCAGTCTAGCGCTAAGCTACAGCAGCACCCCACTGAACCATGCCAAGCTGTTTTTCCAATCCCTGTCCTTACCAACCCCAGGAAATCGGCTGTGATATTGCTTCCATGGATCACTTTTCTGGCCTCGCTCATTCACAGCAACCAAAACCATATGGTGAGACCACATTCTGCAGAGCCCATCAGGGAGGCACGGGAGGCCAAGCCAACTCGCCAGGTAAGGATACAGGACACTGGGGTTCAGGGCAGGGTGAGGGTTTTCTTTACCTTCTCCTGCCACCAAGCTTGTCCTCCATATGGGCACCGAGTGGCTGGCACTCCTCACTGGCAAGCACTTTAGATAAGGAGACATTCACCTCTATGTGCTTTGATAGGAAGGCTGAGGACACGTTATTCCTGCAGCCAGGGGATTCTCGATTTATTCCAGCACTGTGAGCAGCAATAGCTGTCTCTCCCCTCTCCAACCTGTACTTGTGCACTGCAGTGCTACAACTCTTTTCCTTTAAGCACCCCTGCAACTCCAGGCCAAGGGAATAAGCCTGTTTTCTCTGGCCAATGCTGCAGAAGCCTCTCCTGTAACCAGCACAGAGGCTGTCTGGGGGCAGCAAAAAACCTGGCAGAGCCTCCCCCTCTCTCTACCGTTCAGCACGTACCTGGCTACAGCCCTGCAGAGCAAAGAGCTCTGAAGGTTCAGAGGGCTTGGAAAGTGCCTGCTCCCAGGGAGACCACCAAGAGCAGGGACCACCAAAGCTGTGGCTGCCCCATCCCTGGCAGTGTTCAAGGCCAGGTTGGACACAGGGGCTTGGAGTAACCTGCTCCAGTGGAAGGTGTCCCTGCCCATGGCAGGGGCTGGAACTGGATGAGCTTTAAGGTCCCTTCCAACCCAAACCAGACTGGGATTCTGTGATTCCTACATCTCTCCTGCCATGGGTGAAGCTGGCAGAGGGAAGAAGGGAGGAAGCTGTCTCCACCTCCATCCTTCACCAAAGCAATCCATCTCGCAACAGCTATCAGCCAGGCTGCCTGTGTTCCCAGTGTCCTTGCTCCTTCTTTAGCTCCTCTGTAGCCAGACAGAGCCAGGTGGCTTATTTACAAAGGCTTGTCCACAAAGACATAGGGATGTTTGTCTCCCACAGAGGACTCCCTGTTCGCATTGGACCTCCCTCTGGTTGTGTGCACTGAAGATGCTTTGGTATCTGAAAGCTTGCATAATCACAGCAGCAGTGTGGTGTGACTAATTCCCTGCTTTAGGAAAGTGATCCAGCCAAGCATCATCTCTGCTCCTCCAGCACACATCCTCCAGCTTGCCGTTTCACTCAAGCAGGCAAACATCATGTGCACCACTCCAAGGACAGCAAATAAGTGTTGCATTTGCCCTCTTCCCCTTGGTCCAAGGCTGAGCCACATCCAAGCACCACGTTACATATTGCACTTGACGTAAGGATTTTACCAAATCGACCTCTCCAGAGCCCCTCAAAGGGTCTGACAAAGCTCATAGGCATGTGCATGCAGAATGTAAAAGATGGGTAGCCGTACACCCATCAGTCCTTTTGGGGGGCATTGGCTCTATTGACGTTGCTTTCCTCCATCCTCCTGCAGAAGGCCAAACTCTGGCTGTCCTTTTGCCAATCCCTCCACAGAGAAAGGAGACACTGTCTTGGGGTCTAATGGGAGAGATGATTCATTTGCTTTCCTCCATTTTCATTTAACCTGACAGAGGGGAGATTGAGAAGAGACATTAGGAAGAAGCTGCTCACTGTGAGGGTGGTGAGGCGCTGGCACAGGGTGCCCAGAGAAGCTGTGGCTGCCCCATCCCTGGCAGTGTTCAAGGCCAGGTTGGATGGGGCTTGGAGCAACCTGGTCTGGTGGAAGGTCTAGTGGAAGGACTGCCCATGGCAGTGGATTGGAACTGGATGATCTTAAGGTCATTTCTAACCCAATTCAGTCTGGGATTCTATGGTCCATTTATTGGGTTGAATTCCTCCCTTCTGTTTCTCCCTTTGCTACATATAAGAGACAGGCAGAGCTTCTCTTTTTCACATTGTCTCACCGAGATCAATGAGTGGTTTCTGTGCCACCTCGCATGTTTCACCTGCCATAGGATGAGGGGTCCTCAAATAAACCCAGCCAGGCCCTACACCAACAGGCAAAACAGTGCCAGCCCAGCCCCAGGACTGATGCAGGCTTCTACAATAGACGGATACAAAGCCTAAAAAGCCTGGTCTCACACTTGAGCAGAGGAACCACATCACGTCGAGGTGAAGACCTTTCAAGCACACACCATCAGCTATAAATGGAAAAATAAAGCAGCCCAGCGGGTGGGACTTGACTTGTGCAAATATACCTAGGGAGAACTGGCGTAGAAAGGAGGAGATGGCACTTTGTGGTCAGTCATAAAAGCACAATGTGAATCAGGTCATTGTATACGGCTCCAGACAGACGTCACAACCTGCCATATTCTGGCCTAGGTAAAGGCTGCCAGAGAGCCCCATCGTGTAAATCTGCCATGTGGCCATGGAAGTCAACCCAACAAGGCCAGGTTACATCAGAAGATGCTTTCCCAACACAGAGGAAACAGCACAAGAGGGTTGTTTGAACTAGGATTGCATCATCCTGCACTGCATGAAAGCTGGGCCATGGCAAGCCTGGGAACAGCTGCCAAGGAAATCCTGGAGCAGCTTCAGGAAGGATTGAGGAGTTTAACCCCCACAATCACAGCCCTGGGATTCCGATGCTGTTCCCACCACACCAGATGTCAAAAGTGCCTCAAATTCACCCACACCACCCCTATGAGCAATTCCCGGGATGTGCCCCCAGAGGCCTGGCTGGAGATTTAACAGCATGCAGCATTAGGAACAACATTTCTCTGCTTGGAGAAAACACTTCCCAATTCAGTCATCCATCCACGAGCGATCAATAACCACTGGTGCACATCAGTGGTAATCTGCTAGTCTGGCCTCTGAAGCAGACCATGGGGAAGAAGGACAAGTACTGGTGATGGGATGGGTACTCATACCAAGTAGCTCAACTGTTACACAGCTTGATTAACCCACAGGCTTGGTCAGGTCTCAGCTGCTAAAGGAACTGCATCCTCTATAAACTACATCCACCCCAGAGCCTGCATGGGAAGATGGCACCACCATGTCCTGAAAGATGATCCTCAAATCCCACCTCTTCCCCATCTCATGAGGATAGGCCAGCTCCCAGGCTCCAGGTATTAGCAGACAGATGACCAGCTGCTGGAGCTGCACACACAGCCCAGATCCGTGTTCCCACCTCCAGCAATAGCAGCCAGGACACATCTGGGGTTGCCAGGTGGAAAACGCAGACCCATCTCAGCAGAGGCCTCCTGCTCGAAGAGGTCCAAGAGAAGAAAAGGCAGAGACCTTCAACTGCAAACAGTAGAGGGAAACAGGAACACAAAGAGCTGCAGAGTGAAAAGGAGAGGCAGATACTGTACATTGGCTAAGTGTCTTACTCCCAAGCGAAAATCCCTCCTGCTTCTCACATTAATCAGGGCACTTAAAACTAGTCCTAAGCAGCTGCTCCCACATCCTTTGTCCATTAAGAAACAGAGCAAATATGTGCAAAGATTCACAGACAAAACAAATCTCTGGGAACCCCCCCTCCAGAAGCAAGCACCCCTCTCCCAGCTCAGAGGCAGCTGTGCTTTACAGTAGGACAGCTTCCAATGTTTTCCTTCTCTGTGCAGACGAGGGATTTCCTGTCCTCCATGGCAACAACCTTGCAGTTACTGGAGGAGGCTGTGCCAATAATCTCCGCAGCAGAATGAAAAGTTTTAAAGCGGCACTGCCTGTTCGGTGGGGGCTTCAGCTCCCCGAGCCGTTCCACACCATGGCCCAAACCCACCCTGCCGCCTGCCTCAGAAGGGAGCGGGGCAACCCTCCAGCACTGCACTGCCTGCACGAGGGAGCTGCTGCTTTCCTCACGCACTAGTGATGGAAATCTTCGTGAAGATCTCTACCACCACCACCTCCCAGCAGAGCTGTGCGTTCACCACCCGAAGGACAAAGCTGCTTATAGCAACAGTTCCCAGGCCTGCTCCAAGCCCCGTCCAACCTGGCCTTGAACACTGCCAGGGATGGGGCAGCCACAGCTTCTCTGGGCACCCTGCACCAGGGCCTCAGCACCCTCATAGGGAAGAATTTCTCTGTTGTCTTTTCTAAATCTCCCCTCTGTCAGGTTAAAGCCATTCCCCCTTGTCCTGTCCCTATAGGCCCTTATCAAAAGGCCCTCTCCAGCTTTCTTACGGCCCCTTTAGGCACTGGAGCTGCTCTAAGGTGTCCCCTTCAGGAGCCTTCTCTTTTCCAAGCTGAACAAGCCCAGCTTTCTCAGCCTGTCTCCTCAGCAGAGGTGCTCCAGCCCTCAGAGCAACTCCATGGCCTCCTCTGGGCTCTCTCCTGAAAGGGAAGCAAGAACTGGACCAGTGCTGGTCCAACAGTTCCAAAGCAGAGCTGCGCTAAGCTGAGCCACTCCAGCAAGGACTCCTCCTTTCCATCCCCTTGCACACGCCTGCATGCTTCCCTGCTCCAGGAACACTGATTCAGTGCAGTGCCTTGGCACAAAGCCTGCCTTCGCCTTGGCCCATCTCATGCCATTTTAGTGAGTTACATCAGCTTGGCACAAGGCCACATGAACATCGGGGACCAGGCAGAGGGATGCAATAGGAACAAAACAGGAGGGGAAGTGAGGCCATTCCCTTGCAGTAGCAGCAGACTTGTGACAAAACTCCATCCATCGCTGTCTCAAGTTTAACCAGACCAGTTAACCTCTCTGCTAACCTGCTCATTAATCACCTCTGCCTAATGAGACTTTGTTTAGCAAGGCTTTCAAGGGGGAGCAGGTCAACAAAGAGCTGGAAGACCCTGTCTACATTATACCACACCTGAGGTACACTTTTGGGCTGAGCCACGGGTGCAGTCTAAACCTGTGCTGTCCTACAGTCGGGCTTTCCTTTCAATTTCCAAATCCCCCAGAGATGACGCAGCACAAACTCAATCCAAACTAAACCCAACACAATAAAGCAGCATGTTGTTTTCAAAGCAGGTAGCAGGCTAGTGTTAAACAGGAACCTTCAACTTTTTTCCACCCTTATTCATCAGTGACTCAGACTCTCAAGGGTATTTTCCCCACACAGAACAGGCTTAGGAAAGCTTTTAAGTAACAGCAAAGCAAACACAAAGAGAATGAGAATCCCTTAACTGATGGGGAAGACTTGCACAGCCTTATCTAAAAGAAGGGAAGGTGCAAGCAGCAAGTGCACACGATCCAGCCGCCGCACTCTGCCTCTGAGTGCTGAAAAGAAGCTAAAACATCAGCAGAGAAGCACTCACGTTTCTACCTCCCTGGGACTCCACCACCCTTCTCTTGCGCAAAGTGACCTTGCAGTAAAACAGACCCACAGAAAAGAGCACTAGGAGTCATTGAAACCCACACGTTCCATTGCAGGCAGAACAGTCACGCTGGCAGTTACTCCACAGAAGAGCAGTAAACCACAGCCAAAGGACAGCCCAACTACAAATCACAAGCACTCATTCGACTGCTTCCATCAGCAGTGGATCAAGACAGCAGGAGCCCTGGAGTGGAATTTCAGATCCAAGTTTCTGGCTCTGACAAAAGCTCTCTGTGGAACAACACGCAAGGCACCTTTTCCGTGCTCCACCTGAACTCCCTCCCCTGCAGAGCAGGCACTGTTCCTGCCTGTCCAAGTTACAAAGCAGCCCTTGCAGGGATTATTTTTAGCAAGCAAGCACAAAACCCCAGCAGAGCTGGACTCCGATGTCAAGCTGGGCCTTCTCATCAGCTTTGTAATGCGAAAAGTAAACAAAGCCCAAGGCTGAGCTCACACTAGAGCTTGGCCACAGCAATTAGACAGCAGATGAACCACAGCTCTCAGAACACGGCTCCAAAGCTAGAGCCGGGCAACAACCTAAGGGATTAAAATGGATCACTAGTGCCTGTATCCATTTGCTGGTGACCAGTGAGCTGCCAACAGACTTCAAATCCATTTCAGATATTCCAGTGTCACCAGCAATGACGCAGGTGCTGAAGAGCACACTTTGGAATAACTGCCCTCTCAGACACAGCAGCAAGCGCTGGGATAGCAGGGGAGTACTGGAAGCTGCAGCCAAGAAGGGGAACTCTGCAGAGCTCTCTGCTTCACAGGATAAACAAGCAGCTCCTCCCAGTCTTTTGAGAAGCTGTGAGTGCCAGAAACTATTAATACCTGCCGAGAAAACCTCCCCAGCTCCATGTTTTGAGAAGTTCACATTTGCTGCTATCAGAAGCATAGCACAAACTGCTAGAGGTCAGGGCCACGGATTAGGGCCCCTCTACAGAGTGTGCAGTCAGAAGAAACAGGATGGAACAGAAAGAGGAGAGGAGCTGTGTAAATTGGCAGCACATCCCAAGATAAGTGAGGCTGCACCTGAACTTCTGCCCCCAGTCAGGTGTTTAGAAGAGTTTCTCAGGCTCGTAAAGCAAATCATAGCTGCAGAGCCATGGTGGGAAGCGCAGAGCCAGCAACAGCTAGCATGAAGGGTCCATGCTCTCAGCTCTTCCAGGCTTTCTGCATCCCAAAGGCACAGAAACCACTCTCTCTGCTTAGTTGGCCAGCATTAGCATCAGTAATGTGTCTTCCTAGAACCACTAGTGCTTGCATAAACCAGGTCTTTCTTGAAGTACACTCAACCCTTAATCATTCCCTTTCTATGGCTACAAATCTGTTTTATTTCACCACCTGGAATCACAATTTCATACAAACAGGACACATTTATGAGCTTCTCCTATGCAACCAGGTTGGTTCCCATCCCCAAGACGCTCTCATTTTAGTATGCCTGACCTGCTGCAAGCACCAGGACTGCAGCCTTCTGCACATAGTTAATCCTGTTGCTAGCCTCTCCTGGGTCTGCCCTGTCATCCAGATCCACTGCTTTATGCCCATCTTACCCATTAGCTCTGCTCCACTGGAGACAGTCATCACCCAAGGACTTGGTTCCAGCCCACCTTGCCTGAACCACCACAACAGTTACTATCGCTTCTCTGTAAGCAGAGATGTGCTACTCCTGTCCCTGAATATGAATCATCTCCTTACTAATGCTGAGCACACAGCTAGATTCCTCAGAATCCATGCTTCTGTTGGAAGGATGACAAATATCTGCTCCTCCTCAACATGGAACAGAAAAAGCTAGACTCCAAACCTCACCAGAAGTTGAAGGAAGAAGGAAGCACTGTGTCCTACAACACTCTCTTGCAGCTCAGCAGAAACATCCTTCTTTGGAGGGCAGTTTCCCATCTCCTGTAACACAGGCCACAAGCATAGCTCCAAGGCACAAAGTGATGCACCTCTGCTACCAACTCTGGTTAGACAATATGCCCTTGACTACAGGCTGGAGATTTGTACCTGCTGGGAGAATTCCTATCCTAGTTCATGCAAGGCAAGCTGGATTAGCAGAGACCTACTTTTTAAACTCTTGGAGGAAACATGGCTGGAAGGAACTGCATAGAACCTAAGGACTTGTGCTGCAGGCCAACAACTTACCTCTAGGTAGCAGCAGTATCTGCCTTCATTAACAATACTAGAGCCAACTACTAACACATCTTAATAAACTTTATCAAACACTAGTTCCCCCCTCTGACTTCATTCAAATGGACAGGGAAGAACAGACATCTCTTCACATCAGTTACCATCACAGTGATGAGGCTTGGTTTTGTTCTTGAAAGCCCATTTACAACCCATAAAGCAGAGCAACAAGCTTGTAAAGTTAAACTGCTTTACAGATATGATCAGTAATCAGTACACTAGTCCATCCTCGTTTGGGACATCTATGAAGCTCCTCTCACTCCCCCAACCAGCCTTTTAAATTCAGCTTCAGCTGAATTTAAAAGCTTACTTTCATGTTGAGCTAACCTGCCTTATCACACTGATGTGCTGATCTTTGTTTTGCTAAGGTTTGATTCAAGGCCCTGCAGCAAGGAAAGCCAGGTCCAGACATATTGCATTAGTTAAAGAAAGATTTCTGTCCTTTCTTACGAGCCGACTGCCCACATATGCAGCTAATTTCTCTTCCAGATCAACACATGTCCAGCTGCCAGGTAAGAAAGTGGGGTATGCAGCAGCCTTTCCAGTACCTCATTACAACCCAGTCTGAGTAAACACCGTGCGATTATAGCTGCCAGCAGCTGCCCCAGCCCGCCACCCACTGGCCTCCAGCAACGGGATTCGAGCTGTGACTCGTATTTTCCAAGTCCAAGCGGTTCAGCCGTCGAAGCTGACTGCAATGCGCTCTACCGGCGGAGTTGACACAGAACAGCTTCAGAGCAACTGTTACTGGCAGGCTGCTTTCAAGCTATCGTCTCTTGCAGTTACCTATAGATTAACTAGAACTACCATACCTACAACATCAGTGCAAAGCCACAATTACACCCACTCAAATCTTTTACATACTTTTTAACCTGATCAGATTAATACTATAATCTGAATCGAGCTATGTCAGGAATTTAGAGTGCAAAGCACACAGGAGCAAACATCTAGTACTCTGAAAGAATATTTAAAAAGGGCATCTCAGCCTCAAACACACATTACTGGCAGTGCATGAAGCCCACAACAGTCTAGACTGCTTCTCGAGGAAGGACAAAGTGATGTTTGTCATGTTGATGCTAGCTGCAGCCTTTCTCTGAAGAAAATAAGGCCCTTGAACTGGCACACCAGCAGAGCCTACGATGAAGCAGCCAAAAGTGAGGGCAAGAGGCACACTAGACATCTCTAGGAAATGCCAAAACTTTGTCAGCATGAATTGCCCAGCTTGGGACCACTAGTTGCTCCAGGACAAGTGTCACATAAACTCCTAGTCATCTGTCTTAGGTGACAGTGATGCCACCTACCAGCTCTCTTCTATACAGGGGCCACATATCCACAAGCAATATACTTGTATTGGCTGCTGCCAGAACAGAGCTATTTGGGCAGAAGCTGAGCATGAACTCTAGAAACCTTAATCAACCACAAGTTGAAACTATTCCTGTCAAGCAAAAGTAAAGACAATTCAGACATTTTTCAGCTAGACTGTTGCAAGATAGTGTGGCTGGTAAGAGCTGCTCAGTTGTCATGGAGTACTGAAAGAAAAAAGGCAATAGGTCACAGAAAGGCAAATTACTAAACAATTCTTACATATACTGCTGCTGAGCTGCCCATTCTCAGAGCTTCTCTGGTTGAAGCTGCTTCAGGCAGTCAGCTCAGAGCATAGCCACATAGGTTACTTTGAGCACAATTAGAAGTTCAGTCACAAGAAATTAAAGCAAGGCTCAGATACTCATTCAGAAAGCTGCCTTTAGAAGGTTATGGCTCAGTGACCTTATCCGCATATGCTATATGACAGCCAACCTATAGAAATGACCCTGTTTTATAGGCCGAGCTGCCTCTGCTATGGCAGCATACACCCAGTTGGCCATACCAAGTTTAAAGAGGTTTATCATACAGAAGATTCAAAACTGTGCTTCCTGAAGTTGTGAACAGCCTCCTGTTGCTTGCAGGAGTAAAAAGACTGTCAAAATATCAAGCACTGTAAAGCAATCTGAAGGAGTCCAAGCCATCTGTACAGATCAATGCTTTGGGAAGGCTTGGTTTCCTTTGTGTGCAGCATGTAGGAAGTAAAAGTTTAAAGACTCAGACATGACCTTAAGTCCCCGTATTTTGTGTCAACACCCATTCTAAGAACAATCCTACTGAGTGAAATACTTACCTCTAATGCTCTGAATGAAGAGCTCCAGGCGATGAGTTATTTGTCACAGTTCTGTGCCTGAAACCTCAGTTTGTCGTGTTACATCCCACACAAAGTCTCACCATACAACAGCTTGTTCAGACATCTTTATTTGCTGTATTGCCCAAGTGTACAAATACTGAATGTAGTTATAGAAAGTCAAAATATATTGTAATAGAAATCTGTCTGGGAAGTGGAATGTTAAAGATATTTGCTTTATAAAATTATTACACCCAAGTCACTCCCATTTGCAAGTTTTAAATATATAAGGGCTATGAAGAGACAGGTAACTCTCTGATCCTGCAAAAAAAGGGGAGTTCTCAGGAAACATTTTCTGCTAGATGAAGTCAGTCAACAGCAAGTTGATTTCTTACATTTGACTCATTTTGAGTTATCAGCCAAGAGGATGTTAGCTACATCCAGACAATTCATACACAATTCTCATTTATACCAAGAAAGTCAATGTATCACTATCAATGTATTTAAGTATTAGTCAAACAGAATCTCAGTGACAATACTTAAGCTAATGAAGTCAAGCCAATAAGTTACCCCTGGCCATTGAGTGCAATTGATGCTTTCACATTTTCAGAATAAGGCGCTTTAGCTCTTGAACAAGTCAATACAGCTTTGCAGGAGACAAACGTTGTTCTGGAAAGAAAGAGAATTGGTTTCAAATGAGTACTGACTGATCATTTAACAACCCGCTTCCCACAACAAAGTAACTTCCAAACCAGTAGGCCCATCCCAGGATTTTGTAGCCTATTACAACACTAAAGAGCTTATACTGCAAAGCCTAGCATTTCAGCAGTAAAGCATCAGAACAAGATCACAGAGTTTGCAATCTGCCTCTTCTGCAGCTCTGCAATCATGACTCAGTTCATGGGCAGGTGAGGGGCAAGAGAGTATTAAGGTTTTAATGTGGACCACACTGAGCACAACTGTCAAGCCTTTATGTCACATTCAAGCTCAGCACTGAAGCAGCTACCTGCAATGAAGTACAGGACTCCCAGGGAAGCAGAAATAAGAATTCTTCCAAGAGAAGCTGAGGATGCACAGTTATCGCTTCCTGAGCCCTTCTGCTTTGTTTCTACGCTAAGTTAACAGACCCCATCACCAGTGTGTACTTTCTTGGATTAAGCTGGCAGTACATGATGTCATCTCTGCAGCCCACTCCTAATCCTGCTCAGTAAAGCTTGGCAGAGGCTGCTACAAAGCCAGTGCCCCCCTTCACTGCCAAGGCAAGTGAGAAAGGCTGACAGCTAAACCACAAGCTGCAGTATGTGCTCTCGCAGCACTCAGGAACACTTGAAGCAGCAGCTACCCCTTGACACAGGAAGGGTCAACCCCCACAGATGAGGCTGCCAGATGGGAAATGAGGTGAGCTGTTACATACTACCTGCAAACTGCAATTTCTCACTTGCAGTGCAATAGGCTGGTACTGTAAGAGCCACAGGCTGAAAACAATTCCTGCAGGGGACAGACAGGACTGCCTTTGTATGTGCTATACCTACAGCTTTTCAGTTCCATTCCTTTCCCTCTTCAGCTCTCAGCTGAAGAGCTGACACTGCTCTATTTTACATTTCCTAGCTTTAAAGGGAACCTGGCAAATTCTCCAAGGTACATCATACTTGTTTCTTTAAAGCTATGCCTGTTAAATTCCAAAGAGAACACACCTTTGCATGTTTTATTTCCAGTTCTGCCATTTCAATTAGGTTTTTGCGGAACGCTGCTATTCTCTTCTGTTTGAAGCTCATCAGTTCTGTGGAGAAGAACAAAGACAAAACAGACGTACAAAGCGTTACTGAAGTTTTAGTAATGCCTCTGATGTTTCATGAGTTCTCTTGTACAGTTCTAGTTACAGTATTTGACCACAAAGAGGTTCAAGAGTTAGCCTGTTTGTAGCCAGAGGTGCATGCATCGCCCAACACTGACAACTCTGTGAGGAAACAGCTGGTCTAAGACAGAGGTTTTGCAGGAAGACAATCAGAATAAAACGGAAGCAAACCACATATTGTGTTCTCACTGAGCATTTAACCAAGAACATTAAAGGAGTAGCATGTGTACCATGAAAGCATGTTTCCTGTTTTATGCTGTCCAAAGCTACCTAAGAACCAGTGTCTGAAACTGCATATGAGACTCAGCTGTACTGGGACAGACTAAAAGCCTGCTTGCACAGTTCTAATTGAGATAATCAGAAGCCTAAGTAGTCACCTTCAAGTGGAGGTGGAAAATGACACTTCAGTCAATTCTTAAAAGCATTTAGCTACATTAGCTTCACAGGCCTCTACATTGCCCTTAGGATGTCCAGACTACTTGCTTTGGAAGCCTCCAGTACTTAAAAGTCAGGTAGAGCCCGCTTCAACAGCAATACCTTGTTTTGCAGATTCTGAAATCTTTTCAAACTTCTGACAACAATCCTGTTGATGTGCCTCAGCCAGCACGACGTCCTTGCTCTTTAGTCTGGCTTTATCTAGAGCTTTGTTCGAGTTTTCATAGTCGACAAGAGCCCTTGTGCGTCTGTACAGAAGATCCTGAAAGCAGCCAGCAATAGCATATCAAAGCCTTCAGAGGACTACTTCCCAAACTGAGGTTCAATCATCTTAGCAGCAGGTTTCACTTCTTTCAGCACCAGATTCTTCTTCCAACACAATATTATGACCTGCTCTGCACTTAGCATGCCAACAGGAGCCTTTCACCAGCACAGTGTCAAGTTTTCACGACAGCCACTTACACCTGAACAAAAAGAAGCCTGAGGGCTACTGCACTTCTTCCCTTGAAGGGGCTTTATCCTATCAGGTGGGTCTCTCCACTAAGAAGGAATAGCACTTTCTGAACTCCCTCAGTCTACTTCTATTAAGGGATATGTCCCTATCATTTAATTTGGTGGAGATCTAACAGATTGACTGTACTAAGCTAGACATGAGAAGCAGTATAGGTCTCTGCACTAATTTCTTTCTACTCCAGAAAAACTGTCTGGAGATCTTAAACAGCCCTCCTGTAAGTGGGCTGGACTGCAGCTAGCTAAGATACAGTTTCTGTATTCTGCTGTGGTTTAGAAGTGACAGGTTTCTTAGGCAAAACAAGGGTCTAGATTCCTTTAAGGTGGACTTCCTGTCTTCTTAAAGCACAAAAAACACCACAACTGAGTCATGATACCCATAATAAAACTAAGCTTCAAAGAGAAAACTGTTCTCACCTTAGCAGCTTCTATATTGAGCATATAGTATCTCAACAGTTCAGAGAGCTTTAAGTCTTCATCAGATGAAACTCTACTCTCTACCTTCTGCAGAAAAGATCGAATAGTTGGGATGTAACAGGAAACAGCAACATCCACTCAAAGATTCTTTTCTCCCCCCTCCAAAGCTTCTCTTACCCTGAGTTTCTCAAAGAGCTCAGCAACTTTCAACAAGTACCTACAGGGAAAAACAGCATAAATAAGTTGTAGATACTTCTTAGTCTGATAAATACCAGAAAATACAGATAGCACCAAGGGCTTGATCAGAACTCAGGTCTAGGCAAAGACCTGGACAAAAGGTTCAGTGGAAGAGGTGCTGGATTCCAGCTTAATAGACTACTACAGCTAAGCAGCTAAACATCATTTAAAGTAAACAACACTGACTTCTAGAGCACGAAGGTCTTGTGAACAATTTCCCTGCTACTACCCTCCAAGAGGGATGAACTGTCTTGTTTACTTGGCTATATACTCTGTTTTAACCAGGTATATTCTGTTTTAACCAGGCTATTTACCAGCCTTGGTAACTAGATAGCAAAGTTTAGGAAGGTGGAATAATTCACCTTAGAGAAGTGGACAATGTTTCCATAACTTGCAAAGTGCCCTATTATTCTGGAACTTCAGAAGTCCAGAAGATAATACAGGCCTAGTGTAAGCTGTGGGTGTATTTAACAGCACATAAGAATAGATGCACAACCCCTTCCTCTCATTCTCTGAGAGTTTGTGACCTGAAAAGAAATATCAAGGAGACTTGTGTTTAAAAGGAGCTTTGAGGACCAGCACAATTCAGCCCTAGGGCACTATTGGCAAGAGATCAGCTAGTTAAGAATCATCAGGAGTAGCAGAGAAAAGAAAGTTTCAATCCACTTGCTTGCAATTCGAGAAACTCAAACCAGCTATGACTCAATCCCCTGGATTCTGCAGAAGCAACTTGATATTCCCAGACTCAAGATATGTTTATGGACAGTTAGAATTGCTTACTTTTTTATAACTGTAGGCTCTTCTAATGCCAGGCTGTTCAAGCAAGCTGAAGTATAAATATAGTCATCTGCAACATCTGCAAGAAAAAAGGCAAGGCTTTCAGGCTGAAATCAGTAGGACTGCAAGATCTTTAGGAAGGTCTTTGAAAACACTCACTTTTATGAGATCTTGTCATCTTATCTGCTTTTGCACATGCATCCTTGATTCTGTTGTAGTAGTTTACAAGAAAAGTCTTCTCTTGTTCAAAAAAGTCTTCTACTTCCTGAAAGAGAGAATGACCTGTTAAGCCAGTTATATTACTGCAGAATACAAGCACATCCCCATCTTGGAAGGGGCCAAAGAGATATAACCACAGCCACCTGAACATCTTAGGGGAGACCTTATAAACAGTCTCCCACTTCCTAAAGGGAATGACAAGAAAGCTGGAGAAGGGCTTTTGACAAAGGCCTGCAGGGACAGGACAAGGAAGAATGGCTTTAACCTGACAGAGGGGGAATTTAGATGAGACACTAGGAAGAAATTCTTCCCTGTGAGGGTGGTGAGGCCCTGGCACAGGGTGCCCAGAGAAGCTGTGGCTGCCCCATCCCTGGCAGTGTTCAAGGCCAGGTTGGATGGGGCTTGGAGCAACCTGGTCTAGTGGAAGGTGTTCCTCTTTGTGGCAAGGGGTTGGAACTGGATGAGCTTTAAGGTCCCTTCCAACCCAAACCAGTCTGGGATTCATTATGCCCATCAACCCCTATTGAAGAACAGAGTTCAAGACAAGATCCTGAGCCAAGGGTTTGATAAGCCAAGCTGCCTGGCAAGTTTCTTTACCACAGGGAAGGTGGACTTAACTATGCAACACTGCAGGTTGTCTGAAGCAACCAGTAAGCTAGTATCAGACAGCCCTTAGGGCTACCAACTGGTGGAATTTCCCAGGCCTGCTGCAACACAGCAGCTAATCAGCTTACAAGCTTGCTTCACATCCACTCCAAACATTATACATACTGTAATGTTCCCTGCCATCATGATTAGAACAGCAAGTGTATTAGAAAGAGCTACTGTGGCAGCACCATAGAAAAGCTGAAGCTGGACTAGTTGCAGTAGTCTTTGGCACTTGATCTTGTCTAGTACAAGCACAAACCTGCTAAATCATGACTGTTCAGAGCTCCAAAGCAGACAAAAGCCACAAGCACATTTGCTGAAGATGTAGTTCCTGCCTCTTCACCAGCATCAGGTGTTAAGGAAACTTTTTTGCATCCACCAGAAACTTCTAAATATACACTTCGATTTTTAACAGCCTATACCTTTACTGTCTTATTGCTACAAAAGACAGAATTAATCCATGCTACCCCACCCAACTTGGGACAGCAGTAGCAAGGAAGGTTAGCATTAGTAGCTGAGACTTACATACCTCAATCCTAAAGCAGACATAAGTAACCTCCTTAGAGCAGGAAGCAACAATCAATATGAGGGTAGACAAGAGGTACCTTACCTTGACTCCAGAGAAGAGGACTTCATCAGCACTCTTCACCATGCTTTTCAAAAAGCCACCAAACATCTCTTTTGTGTTTTTCCTCCGAACACTCAGCTGCAACCAAGACCAAAACAGCTTTAAAAAGTTATCCCAAGGGGAAAAAAAGTGAGGATTTTGACATTTGCAATGAAGAAACATCATTTACATCTAGCATATGACACAGGAGGCTGATTGCCAAGCTCTCCATAACACTTGCATAAGATGCATGAAGAAATGGCTTGACTAGAAGTTGTTCAACTATTGTGTGCCACAGATTTTTTCCCCTCATTCTCAGAAACAGCTCAGTTTTTCTTTACTTATCTTGGATCAGCATCTATCATTCATTGCTGGGTGTGACAAAACAGATGTAACACTGACTTTAATAGACCTCCATTTTTCCATTTCAGGACCATGCAATACACAGCACAGCTACACTTTAAACCGTACTTGTTCCTAAGATAAAGGCATACAAAGCTGACTTCCTAACCAACTTAACTAGAACAAAGAAACAAAAATGAGATTTATAGCAGAAAGAGGTCTAAAGGTCAGGCTTTTCACCCTTTTATCTCACAGAAGTACTGGCAATAGCTGCTTGCTGATGCTGCACATAGATTTATATGACATTCTGGCCATGCCAGAAGAAGGGACACCTCTAACATTGTGCCTCATTCAGAAAGGAGAAAGAAATGCCTTACATCCTGGTCATACTCCAGGAAAACATGAAAATTGCGGTCTTTGCTGAGCACAGGATGAGAAGAAATTCGCTGAAGGAAGATCTCATGTGATGATACAGTCTTCTTGAAGACAGCGAGGTATTCACTGAAAGGAAAGAGCAGACTGAGATCTTCCCTCGTACTGCCTTCTTCAATATACAGAGAATTGCTTTAAGTTTATCCAGTGAAAATATTCAACAGCATGCCTCTGAAATAGCTAGTGGTGATAAAGAAGTTATATTCAATCCCTTTAGCTAGGAAGTTTTCCAGTCTGAAAGAAGCTTTTGGCAACTCCCAGCTCTAAGATTTTAAAGACTATGCAGCAGACACCCTTCAAAAGAGTCACACTCAAAATCAGTTCCCACCAACTAAGCTGCTCTCCCAGGAGGATTCTGGAAGTGCAGCTTTGGGCAGCAGACTCTTTCTACTTACGCTTCTAGCTCTTGCTTCATTTTGGCAAACTCTTCTTTTGTCATGGACACTTCTCCTTCCCCCAGCTTCTGCATCTTCTCTCTGGGACCATCAAAGTCAGGCTTTGAAGGTGCTGGAGGTATCTAGCCAAGGAATTGGTTAGTGATAGATGCTAGCAAATAAAGCTTTCCAAGATTACTTCTAGCCTTCCCTGGAAGGAGGCCCTTTTGCCTGGTCATCACAAGCTAGGGAGGCTTCAAACCAGGAATTCTAAGGCCATTTTGATGTTTAGGTCCCTGCTTGCTCCTCCCAGCTCTGTGCTACTCCTGCCCCAGGAGGGAAACCAACCAAGAGGAACAGCTTCTATATCAATCCTATAGTCAGCCATCTTCTACGGCCCACAGGGCCTCTTAAAAAAAATCATAAGAAAGAAAGACTACATCAAACAGGAGTATTTCACTGTATCATCTTCCAGCACCACCAGAGACTCAAAGACTCCCCAAGCATCATGTTTTTTTTGCTGCTCCAAGCTATAACAACAGCCGTAAGTTCATAAATTAACCTAAGAGTCATACCACTCAAGTTGTTTGGGAATTAAGGCAAGAGGAAGCATAGGGAATACCCAAGTTATTAAATGCTAGTTATATTCGTAAAGCAAGCTTCATACCCTTACTCATATGCACTTTAAATCACTATAGTCTTTGGCTTGGAATGAAGTTATTTAGGAAGTACTTACAATGAGTCCTGCATACTCCTCAGTTTCAGTGAGCGTATCGTGTAGCCACACAAAGTCTTCATGCTGCCTTGTAACTGAAAACTCGGGGGTTTGAAAAGCTGGCAGTGTAGTCTGGAAGAGAAGATATAGAAGCCCTACTGTTTTGTAAATTAGTAGCTTTTAGAAACAGTTCTGTCCCTTTCCAAAGGAAGCTATTTTGCCTAGTAAGAGCCTCGCCTACTCCCTTTTAGCTGAGCTGGCACTCATTTCAGAGCCGTACTCCCAAAGAGACTATTTAAAGAAAAGGAACTGTTGTGGAACAGCATTAATGCAGTTTATTCTATGAAGTTTCACAGTAACTGGTTTCTCCACCCCTACTCCCCAATTTCCTGGTGTCAAGCTAGGATTCCTCAGAAAAGCCAACCTAGCATACCAGATACCTTGTGTCTATTTAGAGAGAGTTCAGATCTCAGGAAACCTGAAGTTTCTGCATATATACACAACCCCAGGCCACCTTTAAGTGGACAAATCTCCATCTAATTAGATTTCTTTCACTGCTAAGCCTGAGAAGGCTGTGTGGAGACCTCATAGCAGCCTTCCAATATCTGAAGGAGGCCTATATGAGTGCTGGGGAGGGACTCATCATTAGGGACTGTGGTGATAGGACCAAGGGTTCAAACTTGAACAGGGAAAGTATAGATTGGATATGAGAAAGAAATTCTTTACCGTAAGGGTGGTGAGGCACTGGAATGGGTTGCCCAGGGAAGTTGTGAATGCTCCATCCCTGGCGGTGTTCAAGGCCGGGTTGGACAGAGCCTTGGTGATATGGTTTAGCGTGAGGTGTCCCTGCCCATGGCAGGGGGCTGGAACTGGATGATGTTAAGGTCTTTCCAACCCTAACTATTCTATGATTCTATGATCTTTGAAGGTATGTGCATTGCAAATACACACATTATTTGCATAACACTTAAAAGACTTCTTTCTACCCCATGATCTTACCTTAGTGTGCACAGTGAACTTCACTCTGTCTTTTTCACTTAGGGCATCAGGTATATCAATTTGGAGGGAAGAATCAACATTCAGGTCTACCGACACAGACCTCAGCTGCAACAGAATTCACAGTATAAGCCTCAGTTCAAACATCAAGTAGGTTTAATGAAGCTAGGCTGGTCACCAGCTATCAATAAGAACCATACGATGCTAAACTGCTGCCTTCAGGATCAGCACATATGAACAAGCGCCTTCCCTTCCAAACACAAGAAAAGAACAAGGCTTGTTAGCTCAAAGCCTGAAGAACCAATAGAACCAGTTGGTAGAATTCACACAAGTATTTGGAAATACCTGCATTGAAAGAAGCATCTTCCTTCCAGTACTTCTGCAGATAGTTTACTTGGAACACATCAAGCCAGAGCCTATTATGCCATTTAGCAACAACCAAAATAGTTCTCTCTTCATTACCCTGTGCCTCCACAATATGTGGCAGCACAGCTCCCAAGAGCCCAGTCTTGCAATCTGTTTCCTCACTCTTAGATCAGAGAGCTGCTTTATTCTAAGGCAAGAATTAAGTGCTTTTATCTATCACAAGTAGCAAGCCCTAGGCAAGAGCTTGATGCTTCCTCACCAGGCCCAGATTGATCACCACTGCCATTCCCACTTCCAAAAACTACTCACATATTCCACTTCCTGTGCTGACAGCCGCAGAGGCTATACCACCTCTGATCTTGGAGAAAAGTGGGGCACAAAACACCTTTAGGCTCCCATAAAGTCTAAGAGCCAACTGGTTGCCAGAAATAGGGTAAAAACCCAAGAACACTGTGGCACTATCACAGTTTAATCTTATTTTCAGGATACCTAGCATCACATTATTCATTGTAGCTTCGATTTCCTGAATGATCTCAGCAGCAAGCAAAAAAGCTTAGGCATATCCAGCATCACTTAAGAGGAATGCATACATCCAGTTCTTACATCAAGCAAAATCATGTGTTTAGATACCAAGAACTAGACTTTCACAAGCTATTAAACACTACAGTGATCACAAGCTTCAGTCATCTGTAGTCCAGAAGTATAGAGGACCCTCAGCCTAGTACAGGAACCACTGTAATGAGAACCAAAACAGTCTCCAAAGAGGCCCTCCCTTCAGCGCTGCTGCACTTACTCTCTGCGGAAGGGAGAAGCTGCCAGAGACCAAGGTCACAACGCAGGAAGTTTGTTGAAGAGTGACCATCACAGCCAGGCTGAATCCCAAGGTTATCCTTTAGAGATAATTCTGAAAGCTTCTCAAGAAAGCAAGCAGGAGACTGATATCATTTCACCACCCTGCAGCATACAAATAAATGCACAGAACACACCAGCCGGGAACTTGCCCTTGCCTCCCACTAAGCACAAGTTTAAGCACAAAAGCCCACAAGCAAGCAGTGCCAGACAGCATCTGAACAAGGCTGTCATGTCACAGATAGCCTGAATGCTGCCTTCAGCTCTTATGCAGCTTTCCAGAAGCTTTTGAGGAGTTGCCCTTTATAAGGTGAAGCTTGGCACCCAAAAGCTTTGGAAACTCCTTTTCCTCAGTCTGGTCATCTGTGTGCTGCAGTCCAGATATGGTGGAAAACAAGTCTCTGGCTGCCTGCATTTGCCTCCAGCCAGCCTGCCCTGCCTAGACTCACACTACCACTGATGGCTACTGCTATCACCTATAATCAGGGTCTCACACCTAAACAAGTGATAGTCCAGTCAATGTAGCCTCATCCTTCCAGCCATGCTAAAGACTTCCACCTCCCACTTCAGCTGGTAGTTGAAGTCAGAAGGTAAGCAAAATTTACACCTTTTTAAACCCCACTGACAGTCCTGCATCCAGCCCTAGGGCCCCAAACACAACACAGACATGAAGCTCTTGGAGCGAGTCCAGAGGAGGCCATGGAGATGCTCTGAAAGCTGAAGCACCTCTTCTCTGGAGACAGGCTGAGAGAAGAGAAGGATCTGGGAAGTCCTTGGAGCAGCTTCCAGTGCCTAAAGGGGCCAACAAGAAATCTGGAGAGGGGCTTTCGACAAGGGCATGTAGGGACAGGACAACGGGGAGTGGCTTTAACCTGACAGAGGGGAGATTGAGAAGAGACATTAGGAAGAAGTTCTTCCCTGTGAGGGTGCTGAGGCTCTAGCACAGGGTGCCCAGAGAAGCTGTGGCTGCCCCATCCCTGGCAGTGTTCAAGGCCAGGTTGGACACTGAGCACACTGAGCTTCCTATTCTGGCTTCTATAGGGCAGAGGGCTTTTATCCTATCCTAGGTATTGCTTTGGCAACAAACAAGAATGTTGAGCTTAGACAGCATGCCCTGGAACTCAGTTCCTAGCAGTTCCCACACTGCTCACATCCAAATGGACACAGTGGTGTTCAGAGTCCCACTTCTGTCCAGTAACCCCACAGGGCAGATTATCATTTTATCCTACAGGCATGCAATTCTGATACTTACTAGGAAGGCATACACCAAACAGCACAAATGTGCTTGGTTTAGGCAGAAGCTGCCCCATTCAAGGAAGGATAGGTAGAAGGACACCATTCAGGCATTCAGTCTCATTGCAAGTACAGCTCTGTGTTGCCAGCTAAACAAAAGGCAAGTTGGTCAAGTGTTTCCCAGCCAGATAACACTAGCAGCCAAAGCAGTGACAGAGATGCAGACCCCAGTGTTTTGCATCCTGCTTACTTATCTTTACTGTCCAAACAGGCTCAGCAGTGCTAACAATATGAACTGCTGAGTCTGGAAAGTATGATAAGCCAAAAGAAACTGCTTCCTCTCAGTTAAACTAAGGAAAGGATTACACCAGTCAGCCAGTCCAGAATTTGTAAGCTTTCTTATTAAGTCTTGTGGACAAGGTAAGCCACGATTAGGTGCTGTCTGCACTCCCCTCCATGCCTAGTAGTTGGCTGCACAGGAGATGGGCAGGTATGGACACAGGATGGTACTGCTTGGTCAGATTAAAGCAGTTCATGTATCACAGGCATTTCTCCCCACACACCAGGACTACAAATTGCAGAGCCAATGAGCAAGAACAAATATCCTCCAGCTTCAACAATCCCCAGGGATGCTGCTGCAAGAGAG
This sequence comes from Psilopsiagon aurifrons, assembly GCA_025447955.1. Lineage (NCBI taxonomy): Eukaryota > Metazoa > Chordata > Aves > Psittaciformes > Psittacidae > Psilopsiagon > Psilopsiagon aurifrons. Next base: position 25,049 of record JAOEHY010030617.1, on the reverse strand, counting down.
CTTATTGCCCCAGTGTGGCCTCACACTGAAACAACTGGGAGTCAGCAGCAGCGCTCAGCTGTGCATTCCAGAGCAGCTGTACTACACATAGTGCTCAGAATGTGAGAGCAGCCCAGAAACAGAAGAGTCAAGAGCACCCCCTACATCGAGTGATGGGTTTCAGCCCCTCAGGCCTACATGAAGCCACTTGCCAAAATTAAAAAATCTTGATCCCCTATTACCCTGAACATCTGCTGTAAGTGTACATGGCCCCTATTGCTGAAGGCCACTGCAAGCTCAAACATTAAGCATATAAATGTTTGAAGACAGTTATATACACAGGATTATCACCTCTGCACTTCAGGACTCTGGAGCTCAGTAAAGAACCTGGAGCCGTCTGAAAGAGAGAATCAAAACCACCACTCTCCTCTGTTCCTGTGAAGGTCATTGTAGCCTCCTAACTCCAGGCCAGAGACCTTTAGGATTACACAATCATGGCAGCAAGGCTCAGACTACAAAGAGAGCATTCACAATGTCTGACTTTGTGAGGAGAGAGTTCTTCCTTTCCCTACAAGAACATGGTGGAGCAGCATTTCTCCACTGAATTAGAATCAAGAAGCACCCTCCACACCCCCCCTTGTTACAACAGCTCTATAAGGCACTAACCCAGCAAGCACCTAAAGCAGATGTTCCAAACTAGCCCCCAGTCAACACAACCACCTGCTCCTGTAGCATTAGTAGCTCATCATTCAGGACCTTTCATTCCACCATCTCCCTCACACCCATCCTATGAGCACAAATGAAGACCACCTTGCTGATGATCACATGAAGGCTGTGCAGAGTAAAGGAATTCAGCTTTCACCATCAGGCCCCAGGCTTGTTTCTTTATCACAACAGGCATCCAACCCAAGGCCTTCCCAAGAAGCCACTCCATCTTAACTCTCTGGCCTGCTATGTCTGGCAGCTTCATCTCTGGAGGCATTTTTCTGCTAGGACATCATCTCTTCTTCCATGCAGAGAAACAAAGTTTCTCCATCCCAATTACCAGAAACCACCCTCACTCCACGCTCTCAAGGCTATATTGTCCAGGCTCAGCAGCTGCTAAGAGATTATTCCTTACTTGGAACTCATGTCCAAAAGAAGTAGAGGATGGCAACTCCTGGAACAGCACAGCGGGGAAACAGCAAACTGAAACACTCACCCAAGCTCAGCACTGTTCCCCACTTTCACCTCTTATTTCCCTTTCTGAGAAAAAGCTTAGACACTTCTGTTTTGCAGTGACCACAGCAACTGTTACAGCTGCTCTGATGCCTTCTACTTCTAGCTTCATGCCTCTAGTGATTCTTATTGGGATGCAGTAGGCTTTGTGAGGATTGAAGAAAAACTTCTCCTTGTTCAGTAAAGATACTGTCCACCACACTCTGACCTGGAAATTAAAGCAAGACATAAGCAGAGCCCTCCAGAATAAGAGACGGTCATCCTATTGGTCCATGTTTCTGGGCACCAGGACTAGAAAACTAAAAATAGATATTAGGGTACCAATTAGTACACTATCACCTGGACAGGAAGACCAAGAGAAGAGACAGCACTTTTCCCATTGCTTAGAGATACTGGATCATTTAAGAGTTGGATCCTTAAAGAGCTGGATCATTTAAGTACAACCCAGCAATTACCATTACCTGCCCTGGCTTTAGCTTGACAAACAAGTTTCTGATCAGCCTTATCCAAGGCAAACACACCTTCACATTCACAGGTACCCAGTGGAATGAAATGCCCACGCCACTGAAGCTGCTTCTTTCAAGCGGCCTGAGCTGCTGGCAGTTTTAGCATCAGCTCTGGATGACTCAATGTTACTTCTGCATTCTAACAAAAGAATCTGCCAGTGCAAGCAACTGTGTACAATATCTGATTGCTAGCAAAATAAGAATCCATGTTTTTTAGATCAATGCAGGGTTTTCCCACATAGCTAAGTTCCCAGAAAGAGCAAGGAGCCCCTCTACAAGGTCTTGCATGTCACAGAGCTTTCTGCTTATTGTCAGCTACCTTATAAGAAAACCTTTCTTCTTCCTGATCACCTCCCTGCTGTCATTCAAACAACAGCCACAAACAAGACTGTAGTAATTACATCTGCCACTACCCACAATTCATTACTTTTTACAGAGCAGTCTAATTAAGCCAGTTTGAGTGCTCTCCAGAGAGCACTAAAAGATCATGATCTTTCCTGGCAGTTTATATGGAGCCCTCAGAAGGCCTTGTTTCAACAGTTAACCAGCAAACATTCAGAGTAACTGGCCAGCGGGTATGAGTGACATTAATTGCTAGAACTATGTTTTAGTCATATTTGATACAAGTGGCCCAAGTTTCCCATTAATCAAGATACTAAAAATACATCAGAAAGTACACTGCACACATGCAGCAGTGAAGACGCAATACAGATGTGAAACTTTGATTTTTCAACCTTTGTAACAGATGTGCTGTTTGCTCTCTAACATTCAGCTGAAGCACTAAAAGTTACATCTGGCCACTGAATCAGTCTTCTTGCACAGTTTTCACATTGCTGCTTAGGATACACAAAAAGCTTCCCAAAATTTGTGACTTTGGACCACAGACTCCAGCAATGCATTGGTTTAATTACTTTTGCTTAAAACAGATAAAGAGGAACTAACAGCTCAATTTAGTCATTGCAATTGCATTTCTCCCCAAGTAGAGTGCTTGCCAAGTAAGGAGAAGGCAGCCACTATTACCACTGGCTGTGCAATAAGCTCGCCTTGATCACTTCGCCCTCCTGTCAGAGGGATCTCTGAATCACTGTAGAAACCAAGTGGTCACTCACCTTTTTACAGAGGACAGGACATTCAAGGATCCCATATTCAAAAGAAAAGCTTCTAACTCATCTTGCTCCACCAAGGAACACATGGACACCTCCACTCAACCCACTTCTTCCTCAGCTCAAGGGGTCAAGAAGCAGCTTTGGCAGCACAGGCCAAACCCACCCCAGTGCAGCAGTTTGCTGGCAGAGCACAGCCCATGGCTAAGCACTTTTAGCCAACATGCCACCTGTAACATGATGCATGCCCAGCTAAAATTGGAATCGGGCAACAGAAGCAAGCTCCTAAGCCATAGTCAGCATCTACAAGAACATTTTGCTGACCTCCTGCAGTGAGGACAGAACTGGTGGTAGGGTGCTTCAGCAATGCAGCCTCACACCATACTCTCCTCATTTCCCATAGATGTGAGAAAAGATCATTAGCCAAACAGGACGCAGGCTGAGAGAGCTGGGCTTGTTCAGCCTGGAGAAGAGAAGAGTCTGAGGAGACCTTAGAGCAGCTTCCAGCGCACAAAGGGGCTGTGACAAGAAACCTGGAGAGGGGCTTTTGACAAGGGCCTGTAGGGACAGGACAAGGGGGAATGGCTTTAACCTGACAGAGGGGAGATTGAGATGAGACATTAGGAAGAAATTCTTCCCTGTGAGGGTGCTGAGGCCCTGGCACAGGGTGCCCAGAGAAGCTGTGGCTGCCCCATCCCTGGCAGCGTTCAAGGCCAGGTTGGACGGGTTTGGAGGAATCTGATCTAGTGGAAGGTGTCCCTGCCTGTGGCAGGGGGTTGGAACTGAATGAGCTTTAAGGTCCCTTCCAACCCAAACCAGTCTGGGATTCGCTATGTCCTTAACAGCACATTATCCAGTAACTTTCTCCTTGCTGGAAGTTCATCTCCCTCCTTACTTTCAGGCCCAGCAGGATGCACAAGCAGTTTTCTTGCAGAACACAAGCAAGATCTAGTATGCTCTCATTTTTCCTCTGTTTATAGAACATATAGGAGAAGCTGTCTAGCATGGAGAACCGCTGTTCAGGAGTAATAGCGGCAAGTCTTGGGCTATGACATACCATTTTTATCATACTCACTGACTGTTCTGAGAAAAAGGGGCTACAATACTCTCTCAATATTTCAATCTAGAGCAGTTTAATGGCAGATTGCAGCCTTTAAAATGTTATCAAGCCACTGACATTAAGAAACTCTGAGCTCGGCTTGGCAGTCCCACTACTCCACTCTCTGAAGTGCCTTTTCCTCTCCATGACAGATTACACCATCTTTCCCACTGCACTTCCAGTTGCCCTTATCCTACTCTCCCCTCCCTCTTCCTACATATCCTGAGCCTCTGCTGCTCCGTCACCTCTGGGTCAGTTTTTAGTTTCTACTTACCAATGAGTCCTATTCAAGGGTAATACCTAATGAAGTTTCCTTTATAGGCATAGGCTTTATTTACTGGCCACACACTGGTTCCACATGTCTGTTCCTGTTTAGGTATGGAAACACCAAAGACAGAAGTATTTCTATCCTCCCCCTTGCTGCTGGAATCCCAAGGCAGCCCTACTACCTGACACAAGCTGGTTAATCTTTGGCCATTCAGTATTAGAGCTTAAAGCTACTCAAGCCTTCACTGTAGGAATATTTTCCCCTCCCCCCAATATTCCTGTTAAGTTAAAGATGACACACAAACACTCAAAGTTACCAATTGCTGAAAGCCAGTTGATATTTTACCTTCCCCAGCAGGTCCTGCAAGCCTATGAAGGCTTACACTCATTCTCAAGTGGCAGGCACCACAAAAATAAGAGTTTCACACACAGCAGGAAAAAGTTAAAGCACTGGCTTTTTCACAGCTCGAAACAAGTAACAGGAAAACACTTGCCCAACAAACATTTGCCTATTCTGCTGGATCAAGATTATTTTAAAAGTCATAGGCAGGAGAAGTTGTGCATATTTAAGTTGCTCATATGCAAGGAAGTTACCTAGGAAAGTTAAGAGTAGGTGTATTCCTAGCTCTCAAGTCAGCCAATACACATCTTCCAAAAAGCTAGAGAAAACAAAGAATGAAAAGACTTGAGCTCCCTTAACAGCATAAGGCACATCTCACCTACCCACAAGTGAGTTAAGCTTAGTCACAGTGCAAAGCTACTGCAACAATATGAAAGTCAAATGGGCAGCTCACAGACTGTTACAGAGCTGGCTTACCTTCTAGACAATGTGTGTTACGAGTAGTTATTAAACTAGGTAGATTAAGCCAGGCAGCTTCTCCAGCATAAGAAATAACTCCAAGCACTGCCAACATGCATGCACACTGATTCACAAAGTTCCCATTTTTGCATTTAATTTGCATTTCCTCTGCAAAGTTGTGAGCCTTAATGTTGAGCAACACCCCCTGCTCCCTCAAAGACAAGACATAAGCCTTCTTTGCACTTAAAGCTTCAACACTACTATAGAGAAATGAAAATCAAGTCAGCTACTGATGGGTCAAGGGAAAAAGGCAGCACAACTGAAGGGACAGGTAACAGCCTGGTTAACGCAGGCCACACCACTAGGAAGGCTGGGCACAGGCACACAAGCTGGCCTGCAAGTTGAAGCACCTTGGCAAAAAGCAGCTACAGTGTTTCATTGCTAGTGCCAAGCCACAAACCCTGACAAGCAGGTCTAGCTCCTCCATCCCCAACAGGCCCAGGCCCTGTCATCCTGCTCCCATCGCCACCAAGGTACTCCACACACAGCCTGCACTGCCTATGGCAGTCAGAGCCCTTCCTTTCTTCCCATTCTGGCTTTTCTTCCTTCCACCCCTCTTTATCTTTCTCTGTGCACCTCTCCCTTCAGGGGCAACACCCCACGCTACCCCTGCCCACCTGCTCTCATAGGACCGTGGTGCAAGGCACAAGCAGCACAGGAACAGAGCAAATTAACACTTAAAAAGGAAACCAACCAGAAACTCTCCACGAAACTGAACCGAAGTAAACCCCTGCCACTGCCCCGGCGCTGCCGCAGGCGGGCCGGCAGCTCCCTCACGCTCCGCGGGGCCAGTCCGGCCGCACTCTCACCAGCCCGCCTCAGGCCGACGCCCTCACCTTGCTCTGCGCGTCCTCCCGGAGCAACGCCATACCGCCGAGACACAGCCACCGCTCACAGCCCTCCCCTCCACCGCCGCCGCCTCATATAAGCCCGGGGCGGAGCCGCCACCGCCTCCCGCCGCCGGCGCCACACCCCCCAGTCCCGGCGGCCCCCTCACCATATTGGGTGAGGGCAGGGTGCTGCTTGCCTTCATCCAAGATGGCGGTACAACGTTAGTTGGGTGTTTCTCTTTTTTCCTTACTTTTAAAGATTCGCGTTATTCTCATGGTTATCAAAGAACACTCAAAAAATAAGGTTAAAGGGAGAAGGCACCACACACACCCCACCCCCCCCAGCACCGCACTGGGGGCCTCCAGAGCCGACCCCCGCCAACAGCGGAGGAACTACAAGTACCAGCAAGCCGCGCTTTGCGCATGTGCAGTGAGGGTGCCTGCGGCCGCCGTTCCGCACACCGGAGGCCGCGGCGGTGGCGGGAAGCGCGACTCTGAGGTAACGCTCGCGCCCGGTTTCGACTCCCGGGGCTGCTGTTGGGGACGGGGCCGCGGCCGGGGCCGCCTCGGTGGAAACCGGCAGCGCTCCGCAGCGTGGCGAGGGGGAGAAGGCGAACGCGAAGGCGAAGGTGGGCTGGGGCTGTCCGGCTGTGGTGGGGAGGTGAAGGGGCGCGTTCTCGGCGGCGGTCTCCGCCTGGCCCTGGTGAGCGGAGGGCGTGCAGCGGCCTGCCCCGGCTCTGGCCCTGCTGCTCCCTCTGCCTGGGGTCGATCCCTGCTTCTCAGCCCGCAAGCGTGTGCCCACCCCTGCCCACCGTTTGAAACTGAGCGGGCCTCATGGCCGGGCTCCCCGGGGCTGGGTGGGCATGGCCGCCGAGGGGGAGCAGGCAGGCCCGGTGGTCAGCTGGACCAGGGTATCTTATCTCTGAATGCGTTTAGATGAGACATTAGGAAGAAATTCTTCTCTGTGAGGGTGCTGAGGCCCTGGCACAGGGTGCCCAGAGAAGCTGTGGCTGCCCCATCGCTGGCAGTGTTGAAGGCCAGGTTGGATGGGCTTGGAGCAACCTGGTCTGGTGGAAGGTGTCCCTGCCCATGGCAGAGGGTTGGAACTGGATGAGCTTTAAGGTCCCTTCCAACCCAAACCAGTCAGGGATTCTGTGCCTGCACCCACACGTTGGTGTCACTGCAGTTCTGCTTGAGTACAGGATTTGTCCATACAGAATGAATCCTCCTGCTGTGTTTTTGTTGCCTGTGGTGCCTGTGGCTTGGGCAGTGTGTGAAGTGTTAGTTAAGAAGTGTGGGAAGAGCAAGGAGTAACATTTAAGTGTTGTCAGGAACAAAATTCCTATGATAGTTGGCAGTGTGCGTTGCCTACATTTTTTGTTTGTAGTGGGTGGAAGGAAACTTTATCAGGGTAAGCAGATAATTTTAAGTAGGAGAATAGAGCCTCCATTCTGCAAGTGTTTGGTGTTGATTTAAATGCCACTATTCAAGCGTTCACAAATGCATAAACTTTCGTAAGACTTAGCACAGCAGTTGCAATGCAGTGTTGAAAGCTATGCTGGGAGCAATATTTCTGGTGCCCTGGTTTTGCTTTTCAACTTTGAAGTGTCCTGACATGCAGCCACTTTTGAAACTGAGCTTAGAAAAATACGTTTCTATTTTACCCTGATTTAGTTGAATCTGAAAATACTTGCAGTCCCTCTGGTTTCTTTGGCTTTCCCAGTCTCACATCTCCTGATTTCAGGATACATTTACTGCTGCTGTCTGCTTTCTCCTGGAGATACAAAAGTAAAAACATTGTTTTGTTCTCCCAAAAGTACTTTGTTGCCACAGTCCCCTTAAGCTGGGCATCCACTATAGGTTTACGTGGTTTTGATACCTCGCAACAATGAATTTGCTTCATTCTCTTTGCATAGCCTTTTTATTTTATTACCCTCACCCTCCTTTTGGGGGTTGTTTGTTGCAGATCAGCTTTTGGTGTCTGCTTTCATGACAGTTCTGATACTGTTGCTGTAAGAGCTATTTGAAACACCTTTATACATTTTTGCTGTCTTTAAGGTTCTGTGGACCAGCAGCAGTTCTTTTCAGGATCATTTCCTCTTTGCTTATTGATTATTTCTCTTACTCTATTACTCCCCTAAAGGAGTTTTGGTGTCATAAAGCTTATGAAGACACTGTACGACCACAGCAGTTCTGTGTTTGGCAAAGGGCAAAAATAAGTTGGTGGCAGTTTTATGACTCTGGAAATTGTATTTCTTTTTCCACAGGGTGGAAATACAGTAACCTACAGACTGTTCCTAACAGAAGCAAGAAAATTCCAACTACTCACAATGCTTCCTGTCAGAATGAAATTCATACAGTTACTGTGCATGAAACCAGGGAAACTAGAAACACTCTTTCAAATACCTTTCTGCCCAAAGCAATTGCCATTTATGTGTCTCTCTACCTCCACATGTCTTCATAGTAAAAAGAAAAAAGTGAGCAGCTATGAACTAGTTGACCAGGTAAAATACAATAATTTGGTCTCCTCTGTGACCTCTTACAAAACCAGTGCCCAAACACCGGAGACAATATTTGAAGAAGACAATTTGTTATATGGGCCACCGAAACAGCACAAACGTCCAGTTAAAGCTGAAACAAAAGCTCCAAAGCCTTGGGTTCCTTTAATAAACCCCAACAAGAGGATTCCTCTTCTCAGCAATGATTCAAACTTCCCTGTGAAAATCCCTTTACAAGAGAACAACAAGACAAAAATGCCCAGTGTTACCCATATTCTTCAACAGACTATTTCTCCACAGCAAGCCTTTTATCTAGAAAGATGGAAGCAGAAAATGATACTGGAACTTGGAAAAGATGGTTTCACAGAGTATACTAAAAGTAAGTCTAGCCACAGTGTGATTGCAAAGTGGAAGCAATGTCTGGACAGCTGGCTGGGATGTGCTAGCATAACTGCAGTGTCTGTCCCTACAGATCAAGCGTTTTGGAAATCCAGGGCTTGGAACAATCTGGTCTAGTGGAAGGTGTCCCTGCCTGTGGCAGCGGGTTGGAACTAGGTGAACTTTAATGTCTCTTCCAACCCAAACCAGTCTGTGATTCTATGATTCATTTCATAAGACCTATAAAAGTGACCTCCTCCAAACTGTAGGATTGGTGGGCATCTGGGAGGACCCGGGGGATAGAAGGCAGCCTCTTATAGCAAGGTTGACAAACACTCAGGTGCTCCTTACATGAATTATTATGCTTTCTAAAACTGAATATCCCGTGTTTGTGCTTCTTGACTTAAGCGCTTCAGTGAATAATGTGGCATAACAAACCTTACGTAACTATTTAAAATTCATCTTTCTCGGAATCATTTCTGAGATAAGCCTTTACTCCTGGGACTCTGCCCGCCCATTTCAGAAGGAGACTTAGTTCCATTCAGATGAACCACTGCAACAGAAGAAGCAAAAGCAGCCTAGGATAATATTTTTAATTCACAGAAATTCACAAATGCCTTTGAATTGACAATACATTTAAAATCATACTTTTGTTTCTGTGTAATTAGAGACCAGAAAAAAGTAAAGTAAGCATTAATATAAGAGATACTGATTTCATTGTTGACGTTTAATTTATTTTTTGTCTCATTCCCTCTCCTCCTCATATCCTCAAACTTTCAGTCCAAAAAGTATGACTGGTTTATGAGCTGTGTTTTGTAATATCTAGAACACAAGTCTGTCCGGTGTTATGACTAGTTTGTAAAATGTGGGGTTTTTCACATTTTTCTTAGATCTTTTCCTCCAAGGACATCTCTTTCATGCTGCTTTGGAATCTATATTCCTGTCTGAAGAGATGGTAACTAAGGAGCAGGGAGAAGATGTCACCGTTTCCAGCTATTTGTCAAGTGTGGAACATGTCTTGAAAGATATCAGTGAAGTGAGAGCTCTGGAAAGTGCAGTTCATCATGAGGGTCTTCAGTACCTGGGCCTGGTAGACTGCGTGGCTAAGTATCGGTGAGGTACCGGTTTTCTAAGAAACCTCATCATGCCAGTGTGGTGTGGTGCTTTGTTGCATGGGGGAGGCTGTGTCCCTGGCTGGAGCTGGTGTGTCTGGGGAGGGGGAAGCTGGACCAGATCTCTAACAGAGTAGTAATAGATGAACTCCCCTGGATGGACCTGGTGTTAGAAGTGCTGTTGTGGAGATTTCCTTTAGTGAAGCAGAGCAGGGTTAAGGGATCCTCAGCAGCTGGCAAGAACTGCAGTGGATATTAATAAGTACTCATTTGGGGGATCTAAACTACCAAAGTGTGGAAGAGACTTGTTTAGGCATAATCGTGAGCAACATGCCATCAAGTGAAGTAGGCTGAGAGTGATACAACTTTGCTGTCTCATCCCTTATTTCTTACTTATGACTAACAGAAGTTTAAAACATTGTCCTATCTTGTTCTTTTATGCAGAGGCCAGTTGTGTGTGATTGACTGGAAAACTTCAGAGAAACCAAAGCCATCTTTGAAGAATACTTTTGACAACCCTCTACAGGTTGCAGCATATATTGGAGCCATCAATCATGATGCCAATTATGACTTCCAGGTCAGTAGCCCTGCTGCCTGCCAAGACAAGCAGCAGCACCTATGTTGTTTATATTTCTCCCCACCTACTGCCTTTAGCACTTGCTGTCGATCATGGAACTGTTGGTAGGATTTGTGATAAAACAGCTCAGTCTTAGATCAGGTTTAGCTGACATACTGTGAAATAACTCCACTGCTCTTGCTAATCCTGCTGCCTTTGCCTGTCAGCAGTCAATTGTCAGTGGGTTTAAGAAGCTGCTCAGTGGGACCAAGGCGTGCTCAGGTGGTTGGATGAACTCACAGTGACTTGACATCTGGGCAACCCCCAGTGCTTAGTTCTATGTGGTTTTTGTTTGTGTGAAGAGTAGGAAGGGGGAGAAGTGAAGCAGAAGAGCCTGCAATCAGGGAAATGGGGTGGGAGGGCATTGCTAGCATCATGTGTTGCTGTATCCCACTAGCAAATGAGAGACTGATTTACTTAAGTGCTTGGAAGCTGTACAGTGTTTTCTCAGAGGAAGACAGTGTGTTGTCAGTCACTTAACCAGAAGACAGTGGAATAATGTTTCTAAATACTCCAGATGCAATTCTAGCTGGGCCTGCTTGGCTGGAAGAATTGTTATTTCAATACAAAACACTGAAGGGGGAAAACAGCAGAAGAAAACAGAGTAATTCATAAGCTGTGCAAAGGACTTTTCTAGAATACTGTAGAGGTCAGTAAACACAAGCGCATAACAGGCATGATCCTTGCAGAGTGAAACATAGGCAGTAATTCTGGAATTCTGCTATTAGCCTTTCTGTCCCCCACTACTTGCTGTTCATCTTGGTGGCTGTTTGGGATTTGGATTAGATGTTTGTCAAGTATGAAGGATGTCAGAACATACCTAAGCAACCATTTCTATTCAGACTGATGCTGGAGAATGGCATCGGTCTGGTTATATGACCCCAGGCAAAAGCTAATCAGTCACTGGGAACTCTTATCAGCATCTGCAAGGTTTAGATAGACCTCATCACTCTGAGACTCAGAATTCGAGTCCTCTGGTTTGCACTGAAGTCAGTCAGAGCTTTGGACTCTTGAGTCTTTGGAGCATTTGCATGTCAGTCTGCAAGTATTTTATGTTGAATCACTGCTCTTTTTTTGTTCCCTGTTCCTTTTTTAAGATACTTACATGTTAAGATGGGGTTTAGTTTATAGAATTTCTGATTGAAGTTGCATCCTCATGTTGGATTTCCAACAGCCTTCTGTGTCTACCTGTAGGTTAGCTGTGGACTCATCGTGGTTGCCTATAAGGACGGCTCCCCTGCGCACCAGCATTTCATGACTCCTGAGCTGTGCGCGGAGTACTGGAATAAGTGGCTTTTGCGCCTTGAAGAGTACATGGACAAAAACCCACCCAAACTAAGCTCTGCAGAGGCAAGTGGTCTGAGCACAGAGACACAGCAGGAATCCTTTAGTTAAATCTGCCATTTTGATGCATACTTTTTGTTGAGTAACTTTGGGTAATTTCTTTGTATCAGGTTCACCCTCCCTAAAAAAGGAAGAAAATTTGGAATGGAGAAGGGGGAATGCGTTTTTGTTTGCGCTGTAGGTGACTGGAGTGGACCAGCCAGGACAAAGTCATCTTTATTAATCTCTGCTTTTCCCCTCAGAGTTTATACAACCTGAGGTTGATAGGAAAGCTTCTGTTATCAAGTAAAAAAGTTCAATCAAGTCATCCTTCTTCTGTCATTTTTGAGACAAAAAATAGCAACTGTTGTGGAACTGAAGCTTTGAAAATGAAGTTAATGAACTAAAGCAAAATGACGTCTGCATTGTCTTGAGCTGAGAAAAATGCAAATGATAAACAAATGAATATAGCAGGCTGGGTTTCAGTCAGCTTAGTTCTTGCTCATCTCAAAGGTATCTGTTAACAGGCTTGTTGCTATTTGTGGGTTTTCTTACAGCAGGAACTGGAAAAACTGTGCTAAGAATTAGAACCAAAGTTCGCATCAGCACTTATTTAAAATACACAGTTAAGTGGTCATTAACAGAAGTGTTAAAAGGTGTTACGAGGGCAGGTAGTGACAGGGTAAGGCTCTAAGCTGACAGATGGTAGATTTTTATTAGAAATTAGGAAGTTCTTTCCTGTGAGGGTGCTGAGGCCCTGGCAGAGGGTGCCCAGAGAAGCTGTGGCTGCCCCATCCCTGGCAGTGCTCAAGGCCAGGTTGGATGGGGCTTGGAGCAACCTGGTCTGGTGGAAGGTGTCCCTGCCCATGGCAGGGGGTTGGAACTGGATGAGCTTTAAGGTCCCTTCCAACCTAAACCAATCTGTGGTTCTAAGTGGCTTAGCAAAGGAGGAGCAGAACTGTAACCAATATAGGAAGTGTTCTGAAACGTTTGCCTACTTACAGTGACTCCTCCTGCAGAACTGTGAGCGAGTAGATAGGCTTTGTACATCAGGATGTGAGGCTTTGTGCGGGCCAAGGCTGCAACTGCCTTGAGCTCTCTTGACATCGCTGTGGGTCTGAACTGACAATGGGCCTACCGGTGTGGAACAACCTCTGTTGTGGAACCATCTCCAGTGTGAAGTTGTAGCGTTTGCTACTGGGAGTAAGTTCCTTTATAAAAGCAGGCTTATGACTTTGCAGCTGGGCCTTTTGAGGAGCCAGCTGCTGCTGGTTGTATTTTGGGGGGTGGGTTTTTGAGGTTTTTGTGTTGGTTGGGGTTTTTCTTCAAGTAAGTTTTTGAATAAGTGTTCTGAAAGCAGAAGTTACTTTTGAAGCTTGTTTCATAAAATCAAATCTCCAAGACACAGATTAAGTCTTGATAATGTCAGGCAGTATTGTTTTGTGTGCTGCGCACCTCGAGAGCTTTTTTCCTCCTCTTTATTTTCTCTGAATGGTGTGTGTGGGTTTTCATAATACCACTGCAAATTACAAATAATATGACCAACCCATCAGCATCAAGAAAATCATCCAGAACCATACCTGAAAACCTCAGTGGGCAGGCTTGCTGCTGAAAAAATATAAACCTCCATAGTACTTCATCAGCTACTGCTCCAGAATACTGAAGTGTGGAAACCTGCTGAATGAAACTTAGTGGTACTTGCTTATTCAAATCCAGTCTAGTGATGTTATGATTACTCTGAGCTTAATTAGATTTCTATCTGAAAAGACTAGCCATGGAGACTGAGAAACTGGGTTTGGAGATGACTAACCACGACAACGCTGCCTTTCATGCTCAGTTCTACCCGTTCTGCAAGTCTCTTCCCACATCACAGGATTTTAGTGAATGGGTGTTTCAACGTCACTGAACATGGTTAATTTTCTGGGGGAGATAGCTCCATGGATGCAAAGAGAGTGGACATAAGCAAGAGGTGAGATGGCCTGTGCAGAAGCAGGAGGTAGTAAAACATGCTGTATTCCCTGGGTTGATTGGGATTGGATAAATGGGGCAGGAAGAGTGTGGAACAGTTGGGTAATATTTGGGTGGGGTTACCTTCACCATAAGTGCATTGTTTAGTCTGCAGAAGAGAAGGCTCAGGGAGGACCTTATCACTACAGCTACCTGAAAGGAGGATGGAACCAGGAAGGGGCTGGGCTCTGCTCCCAAGGAACATTGGACAGAGCAAGAGGAAATAGCCTCAAGCTGCGCCAGGGGAGGTTTAGACTGGAGATTAGGACCAATTCCTTCCCCAGAGGGCACTAAGGCATTGGCACAGGCTGCCCAGGGCAGTGCTGGAATCACCGTCCCTGGAAGTGTTCACAAACCATGTAGACAAGGCCCCAGTGCCATGGGTTAGTGGTGGCCTTGGCAGTGCTGGGTTGGACTGGATGATCTTGAGGATCTTTCCCAACATAGCTGATTCTGTGATCATACAGGCATTAGATGTCTCTGAACCATGCAAGATTTCAGCCTCATCCTCCCTCCTAGGAAATAAGGACAAGCCTGGGTAGTGTGGGCTCCTGTAAGTTTCACCTGGGTTCATTTGTTTAACAAAAGCCTTGTCTGAGGAAGGCTGCCAGCTTCACTGGCAATGTCACTCTGTAAACCTGTCTAAGTCCTGGGTGAGTCTGTACCATCAGAGAGCCCAGAGAAGGCAGACAGGCTTCAAAGACAGCAGTAAATGTTACTTATGTCTGGCACTTCTGAAAGCGTCTGCCTTGGGCATTCCTGTGTGAGCTCTGGAGCATCTCTGTGGAGTCACACACTTGTGCCAGTTTTGCCCCGTAACAGAACTGGCACATGGCTGTTGCCAGCGTCATGCAAAATCAAACCACTTTGTGACCAGTTTAACTTGTCAGGCTGTTAAATTGACATGCACAGGGCATCTGCTACAGGCAGTGACTGTCCTCTGGAGAAAAAACAGCCCATCAGGGCAGTTAGTCCAGCTACAGCATCCTGCTTATCAGAGCTCTGCTCTTTATCTAGTGTGGTGTTAATTCTGTGTGCTTTTACCTGCTGCTTTGTCTGCTGCTGTGAATGTTTTCTTTGGCTGAGATCACGTAGATGGGCCATCTCATGGTGGCTGTAGTTCTTTTAGCAGGGACATGCTTTGGCAGTGACACTGGAGGGAAATCAAAAGCAATATTTGCTAAGGAGGGGAACAAAAAACACACACACATATAAATGCATCTCCAGTTAGACCGTGAGGATTTCAGCTGCACCTCCACTGCTCCAGTGAAAAAGCTGAAGTTTCAGCAGAGCTAAGCACATGCATCCTTTGCAGTCAGGTGAATCATAGAATCACAAACTGTTTTGGATTGGAAGGGACCTCAAAGCTCATCCAGTTGGAGCCCCCTGCCATGGGCAGGGGCACCTTCCACTAGAGCAGGTTGCTCCAAGCCTCATCCAGCCTGGCCTTGAACACTGCCAGGGATGGGCCAGCCACAGCTTCTCTGGGTACCCTGTGCCACGGCCTCAGCACCCTCACAGGAAAGAACGTCAGTCTCCCCTCTGTCAGGTTAAAGCCATTTCCCCTTGTCCTGTCCCTACAGACCCTTGTCAAAAGCCCCACTCCAGACTTCTTGTTCACCTCTTCAGGCACTGGAAGCTGCTCTAAGGTCTCCCTGGAGCCTTCTCTTCTCCATGCTGAACAATTTACCTCAGATGCTTTTTTTCCTTGGACTTCCCGTTTATTAAAGTATCCTGCTGATTTTCCCATGAAACAGGATGACAAGTTTGTTTATTGCAAAGTAGCATCACTTTACTATCCTTATTTTTAAGGTCCCAAGCACCAACAGTTGTGCTGAATAAAATACTGGTATCATTAGAAATGCTTTAAAAAACGCTAGAAGCTTTGTCCCCACAAAACCCCAAGCAGATGCCTGTACAAAACTGAGGCAGTTGAGAAGATTTTTGTGGTTCTTGCAGAGATGCTCATAATCAGTCATTTTAGTAGCAAGGACCACAAAGGTCCTGGCTGTGACTCCTGGTTTAGGTCGGTTGCTTTTTAGCTCTTATTTCAACATTTATAGAATACAGCGTATCCTCCCCCAATGTACAGCTTTATTTTGAGCATAAAATGGATTTGAGGACTTTACAAATGAAATCCATTCATTGATAGGCATTTAAATTGATGTAAAACCTTTTTAGCAGCTGTGTCCAGTAAGAGAGAGATGCATAATGTGCTTGGAACAGAGAACCTTGTGGTGGGTTCGCCCAAGTGCTCAGTAAAGGCTGCAGCAGCTTCTGAAGAGCCTTAAAGTGTAAGGCAGCATAAGTTATATGGACATCCCTCTCCTCTAGTTTTAAATCCATAATTTTACACTCAATAGTCCCTACAGGCTACCTGCTTGGTTGTCCCAGAGCAGCTGGAGCAGGACCATAGGGGAAGTCTAAAAGCACAGAGATGTAACACAAGTCCCCCATCATCCTCACCGTCTCCATCCTTTGTAGCATCAGCTTCTCTAGAAGCCTTCTAAACTGATGGTGGTTACAGATGAGAAGCCATATTCCTGCCTACATCTTATCTCATGGGGCAGAAACAGGCCAAGCTGCCATTTTCACTGCATTGCACAGCTCCAGTATGAGAGAACAGGCACTTGGTCAGCAAAAAGAAAGAAAAATCCCCAAACATACACACATGCACGTACACACCATAAAATACATGCAAAACTGCCTTTCATCACAACAGAAAATACAAATCTTCATTAAAGTGTTCTCTTTGGGTTTCTGGGCAATATTGATGTATGTTAAAAGAATGTGGGAATAGCTCCCCAAAGTGAGCGTGAGAAGTCCAGGAACATCAGAGTTATGGTTACACTTAAATCTAAACATGATAATAAGTAAGTTCACAGCTTCAAGTGCCTAAAGCATGACTGTAAGTCTGCCCTGGGTTAATGTCATTCACCAGTGGAGAAAGTTTGGGAGGAAAAAGCTCTGTATCCTTTAAAAGAAGTTTCAGCTTACCTTGGATCACCCTTCCATACATCATTAGTGTTCTGCACAGGGCAGGCTTATGGTTATTTGCATATTTTAACTATTTACCCATACAATGCACTCCTTAAGACCATTTTAATTAACTTTGCATAGAACAATGTATGAGTAGCTGCACTTAACACGGCACTTTTCACTCAAAACTCAGAAGTCATTTGCACAGGAGGTAATGGTTATTATTTTTACAAAATACATTGGGGAAAGGCAAACAATTTGTCAGTGGCCTCTTGGATGTGTGGTAGAGTCGAAGCAGAAGACAGGTTGCCCGGTTCAGTTCAGCAAATACTCCATCCAAGAGGTGACAGCCTCTTCCAAGCTTTACCTTTCCTTTGGCCAGATAAAAACCTCCGATGCTCCCATTGTGTAGAGGAGTATTTCTTTCAAGTTGAGGTTCTACCAACATCAAGACAGCCCCATTAGCAAAAGTATCCCTTTCATCTCAGGGATTCCTTTCCAAATTGTTTTAAAAAAATAATATATATCTAGTCCTACATGTAAACTTCATTCCTTTAGACCACTGTAATCCATTGTGTTACTCATCTTTGTCGTCATCTTTGGAGTTCCTCTGCAAGACGGGGCTCAGTTTGTTTTGCAACACAGCCGCCAGTTTTTTTGAGGTCTTTTTCAGGAAGGCGCTTCCAGGATGCACGTTGCTAACATGCAGGTACAGATCCTCCTGCGTGGGGCCCGTGTAGCCACAGTCTTCGCACACATAAAGTTTATCTCGCCTCTGTTTGTAGGCATATTGCTGCTGCACGCCGTGGATCTTCTTCAGGTGGGACTCCAGGGAGCAGCGCTGGGTGAAGGCTTTGTTGCAAACCTCACACTTGTAAGGACGAATCCCTGCAATGTTAAGAGACAGAGGTTATCATTCTGATTTGTGTTTCTTAAAAACCAAATGAGGAACGAGCTGAGAGCAAGGCTCTGGCATTGAACCAGTTGAGCTCAATACTCATTGAACCTATTGGCTCACTTACCATATTGAGCCAACATTTACTCTCTACACCTACCTGTAAGGACAATGGAGCCAGGAGGAGACTGGTCTCTTCTCCCAAGGAACAAGGGACAGGACAAGAGGAAACAGCTTCAAGCTGCTCCAGGGGAGGTCTAGACTGGATATTGGGAACAATTTCTTCCCCAAAAGGGCAGTCAGGAATTGGCACAGGCTGCACAGAGCACTGGTGGAATCACTGTCCATATAAGTGTTCACAAACTGTGGAGGAGGCCCTCAGTGACATGGTTTAGTGGTGGCCTTGGCAGTGCTGAGGAATGGTTGATCTTAAAGGTCTTTCTAACCTTCTAAGTTCTATGATATTGAGCAAATACCTACCAGCAGGGAGCTACTAGCCTGGGGAACTCTCTGTCCAAATAAAATATGTTACTTTCAGGCTAAAACTGTCAGGAATGGGTTGATGTATTTAGGCATAGAAAACTTCAAATAGTTTGGAGCATGTGTAGGCAGACACCGAGGACAGCAGGTGCCCATTCGCGCTTGCTGCTAAAGAAGTTGTTATCAACTCCTGCAAGATTCTTGACTTTTGAAGTCCTGTCATCAGGTAAAACCATCGGTTTCAGCCAGCCTTTCAGTTGGGCTTTTATATGGAACACAGTTACCTCAGTGAGATGTGAATTTTCCTCTTTTAGTGACCAAGCCTCAGTGAAGGGCAGCCCAAAGTGAACACGCAGCAATCTCAGTACTTAGAATGAGTGGGAGTGTTTTCATAGCATATGGATTTGATGACTGAGACGACAAGCTCAAGTTCCAGGTGAGAAGTGTATTGAGACAGAAGAAATACTTGTGTGTCTCCAGAAGAGGGAGAAGGGGCTGGCTTGCGATTTGAATGCCTGACTTCTGTTGAGTACAGGCAACCAACATTACAAAAAGATTGAGCAGCAGAGTACCCATTTACCATCAACCAGCATGATTTAAGAGCACCCACCAGTACTTGAATGACAAACAACTGAGGGCTTAGCAATGCTTTAAAAAACAAAACCAGTTGTGATTTGACTTACTAGACTAGCCCAGTGAGTTTTCAAGCAAAGGCCAGCCTTAAAACTGATGCAAGGAGTTACCTGAACTCTTTTCCTAATGAAAGGTGGGACAAGAACATGTGGAAGATTAGCCCTACAGTGAGCCAGGCAAGAAAGGGCAAAGCAAACACCCCCACGCTGACAGATGTAACGTCCTAATCACACTGTGTTAAGGTCACCACTCTGTTGCTGAGCTTCCAACCAGAAATCCAAACTAGAAGTTCCAACAAGCAGCATCTCAACTGCAATTATCCCATTGCACCAGCTTAAAATATCAGGATTAAAGTTTTATAATGTCTGCTGCTGTGAGACTGCTTCAGTCACATCAAGCTGCAGTTGGAAAGAAACTCCAAATCTTCATTAGAATTCACACACAAAAATGCCTCTTTTACAAACAGTGTTTTGGGAGCAGTTTCATGCTCATCCAAAGGCAAGTTGAACCACTGTCCTTGGTTCCTGCTGCCACAGAGCTTCACAGACGTGAATGCAAACACAAGAGGGCTGTGGAAACCTCGTCGTTACTTTTATCATATTAAACCTTTATTCTACTGTGTATATTAGGTACTTTTTAATGTTTAAGTCTGCTTTTACCATGAGGCTAGACTGAGACACTTGGCTTCCATTCTCTGATGCTGTTGCACAGTCTGGTTACAAACTGCATCATAATTTCCCCTGGAATTCAGCAGAGCACACGTAGATGAGTGCCTGTAGCTACAAAATAAAGCCTGCACTACTACTCCCAGCCTGACTGTCGGCTTTTTCATGTTCAAATACAGCCCAGCTTTCCTGAACAGCAATCAACTTTGAAATAAAAAGAGCCACATCGCTTTAAGAGGTGCCATATTTCACCCTGGAAAAGATATATCCAATACATCGCTGGTACTGCTGCAGCAGCGAAGCCTTCACCCCCAATGACCCAACAAACCAGGCAAATTCTCTGAGATTCAGTCTCTGAATTGCAAAGGATGAGGGAACAGGTTGAAAACTCACTTTAGAAGCACCAACTTCACACTTCAGCTGTATTGCAACAGCAGCTTTCCTTTAGACAGAATAGACTTGCAAACAAACCAAAACAGCACAAAACATGTGCTTCAGCCAGTGCTTTCCCATCAAAACCAGAGCATTGTCTTCATGAGCTCTACTGCTAAGAAACAGTTCCTGCCAGCCAATATGGGCCACCCGTGTGCTGGGCTGAATCCCCAGAGCATAACCAGCAGGCCGAAGGGGGGGATTCTCCCCCTTTACTCGGCTCTGGTTAGACCCCCCCTGCAGTCCTGTGCCCAGTGCTGGGGCAGCAACACAAGAGGGACATGGAGCTGTTGGGGTGAGTCCAGAGGAGGCCATGGAGATGCTCTGAGAGCAGGAGCAGCTCTGCACTGGAGCCAGGATGAGAGAGCTGGGCTGGGTCAGACTGGAGAAGAGAAGGCTCCTTAAGGGGAGACCTTAGAGCAGCTCCAGTGCCTGAAGGGGTGACAAGAAACCTGGGGAGGCTTTTGACAAGGGCCTGTAGGGACAGGACAAGGGTGAATGGCTTTAACCTGACAGAGGGGAGACTGAGATGAGACATTAGGAAGAAATTCTTCCCTGTGAGGGTGCTGAGGCCCTGGGCACAGGGTGCCCAGAGAAGCTGTGGCTGCCCCATCCCTGGCAGTGCTCAAGGCCAGGTTGGATGGGGCTTGGAGCAACCTGGTCTAGTGGAAGGTGTCCCTGCCCGTGACAGGGGGCTGGAACTGGATGAGATTTAATGCCCCTTCCAACCCAAACCAGTCTGGGGTTCTATGTTAAAATACTTGTGTCACCACCGGCAGTTTGCCTGGGTGATGGTGCCTAAACCAAAATACGGGCATTGCAGAATGAGCCCAAATAACCAGCAGGTAACCACAGATCTGGCAAGTTGGAACCTGCCCAGGAAATGTAGTGGAGACAGTTTAGGCCCGTGGTCAAACAAATCTGGATGGCTGGATCTGCCGAAGGAAACAGCTCCGAGAAAGGACTGGAGGAGCTGATAGACCAAAGCAGGCAGGATGTACAAGTCAGATGTGCCTAGCTGGCCTAAAACAGCTGGAGGTACAGCATAAGCCACACTCTGGTTCCTCCAGCTGGTGCCAAAATCAAGTCATAACCCCATCCTGCCCAGCAGCGAGCAGGAAAGCTCTCCAAGAGCAAAACCCCAAGAAACTGCTGCTCATTGCCTCTAGAGGGCAAAGCATTTTCATGCACCACCCGCCTCTGCTCAGCGCTGCGCCCTGGACTTGCAATGACATACGGTGAGTTATTCCCGTGGGTTATACAGGGAGGGTTATCCTGGTCTCGCTGACCAGCACAGCAGCATCCAGCTGCCTCTACAGCACATCTGGATGGCAGCTCAGGCACTCACACTGCCTCACAGGGGTTCATTAATGGCTTTAAACTGACAGAGGGGAGATTGAGATGAGACATTAGGAAGAAACTCTTCCCTGTGAGGGTGCTGAGGCCCTGGCAGAGGGTGCCCAGAGAAGCTGTGGCTGCCCCATCCCTGGCAGTGTTCAAGGCCAGGTTGGATGGGGCTTGGAGCAAGCTGGTCAAGTGGAAGGTGTCCCTGCCCATGGCAAGGCATTGGAACTGGATGAGCTTTAAGATCCCTTCCAACCCAAACCATTCTGGTATTCTATGATTCAGAGAAGTCCTCAGACTTCGTTAGTCTCAGGACTTGTGTCTGTCCACACTCATCGTTTTTTCTTTCCTCCACTACATCCCCTCTATTCTTTGCTACTGTATTTGTATTACTGTCTTGCTGGGTTAACCTCACCCTCTCCTCATCCCATCTCACCCTTCTCCCACCTCCCGCCACCCAGAGCTGCCCACACCCTCCCCGGGATTGTGTTCTCACCAGTGTGGGTCCGGACATGTCTTTTCAGATCGAAGGTGTCATTGAAGCCTTTCCCACAGAAGGTGCACAAGTGCCTCTTCACCTGGCTGTGACACTTGATGTGACGGTTGAGCATCCGCTGCAGGCGAAAGCCTTTGCCACACAGCTCGCAGCTATGCACCATAGCATCGTTACAGGTGCCAGTGGTGAACTAAGGAATGGGAGAGGACAGGGTGAGTAGGCATTGAGATGGCAAAGACCAGCAGGCAACAAACATGCCTCCCAGGAGCAGGCACCCTCTTCCAACTATGTCCATAAGCTTTAAGGTCCCTTCCAACCCAAGCCATTCCATGATTCTATGATTAACCTCCTCCCATTGGTCTCTTTAATTAACGGCAGAGTGTCATTAGGGGTTACTCTCCTCATTCCCGCTCCTGACACCAAAATACGTTGCGCCAACACCATGACCTAACTTGACTAAGGGAGACACTGATGATTCAGCTCTTGTGAAGAGCGTTCCTCAGAGGGAAGGCTTAATGTCTGGACCATGCAAATACTTGGCTGTTAGTTTAATTACTCGAGGAGAAACGGACAAGCTCGGGACATAGGCAGACCCCGGTGCACAGCATCATGTGCACGCATCCATTGGCCCTCATGGTGCGTTTGGAGAGTTTTGTGGCACACTGAGAAAACCCAACTCTGGCAAAACAAGGTTTCACTGTGACAGTTAATAGCCCAAGTTAAATTACAGGTTAAAGCTCTTCCCAAAGGAATCCATTTGGGGTTTCTCTTTCCTGAAGAGCCAGTTATTTTCCTGATCCTCCTCCTCCCCTTACTTCCAAAGCAATGCTACTTGAAATTGTAAAGATTAGAGAAAGAAGTCACCTGTGAAACCACGAGGTGTGAAACCAGAGGGGGAGCAGCTGGGAAGTATCTGTTGGGCAACAGGTAGGACTCCATCTCAAGTGGCCACACACAACCAGGGTGCAAATGTAGTTTTAACCATTATATTAATAACAGGGTGGCTATGGGGCTGTCATCCCAGCAGAGACAGTGGGAATTTTTACAGCTCCATCCAGCAAAGCAACAGGCAGAGTTTTAATGAGGTGTTAAGTAGCCATAGGTAAACATGTCTCCTTCCTAGCACAGGGGTGGCCTCTGCTGAGGATGTTCAGAGAAGGAAGTGGTCCTTCCACCCTACGTGCATCACTACTGCACTTTGGGAGCTCAGTCTTAGGTATCAGGAGGAATTTGAGTCTGGAGAGGGGCTTTTGACAAGGGCCTGCAGGGACAGAGCAAGGGGGAATGGCTTTAACCTGACAGAGGGAAGATTGAGATGAGACATTAGGAAGAAATTCTTCCCTGTGAGGGTGCTGAGGCGCTGGCACAGGGTGCCCAGAGAAGCTGTGGCTGCCCCATCCCTGGCAGTGTTCAAGGCCAGGTTGGATGGGGCTTGGAACAACCTGTTCTAGTGGAAGGTGTCCCTGCCCGTGGAAGGGGTTGGAACTGGATGAGCTTTTTGGCCCCTTCCAACCCAAACCAGGCTATGATTTGCCTTCCTAGCCTGGGAAGGGAAATCACTGCTCTGCTGTCTCTGTGGACAGCAAGAGCTCTTGTCCATGCAGCGGGAAGGTTCTGCAGCAGTTAATGGACAGCTAATTGCTTCACTTCACCTAGCCTGTGGGCCCATCTCAAGGTGGCAATGGCCTTTCCCCAGTTCAGGGTAGGCCCTTTTCCGGGCTGCTATTTTAACGAGTCAAGAGGGTAGGGGGGCAGTGGGAAGATTAAGGCCTGACTACAACCTCGCAGGCAGCCGTTTAAGGAGGCCCCAAGTGAAGGAGTGCAATCCACCCAGGCGCTGTGGGGCAGGACTCCCAGCTGCAAGGGCTGGTCCTTCCTGGATGGGTTCAGAGCTCCTGCAGGACCCGAGCCAAGCAGGTCAGGGGCAACATGTCCCAGGCAGGGATATAAGGAAAGGCAAAGGGCACTGGAAGATGACGGTACATCGCTTACAAGGCTTGTCCTGCCACCCTACGGCGTGTGGGATGGGTGCTGTCACCTCTAGAGCAAAGGGAGCCCAAGAGACTGTTGCCACCCGGCATCCTCAGCCCTTGAAGGGAGGAGATGGTGCTTGAGTACCTTGATTTTCGACCTGGCCACGGGGCGCTTGACGGCCAGGTCCAGCAGCATCCCCCCGGCCGTGCCCAGGTCGCTGGGGACGGGCTGTGGCGTCGGGGGATCGCTGGGCTCCGCGTCCCGGGTGCCGCTGCTCCCGCTGCTCTCCAGGCTGCAGCTGTCCTCGTAGCCCAGCAGCACGCAGCCGATCCCGCCTGCAGCGGGGAGATGCGGTGAGGACATGGGGGGAAACACGTCGGGGGATCACGGAGCCGCCGGGCCCCGGTGTTTAACCAGCGGGCGGGCCCGGGCGGCGGGGGAGGAACCTCGGGCTCCCGCTGCAATCGGAAACTCAAACACGAACGGTCCCAAAGTTCAAACAAGCCAGCTCCGCCGCCTTCCCGTTATACCCCGGGCAAGGGCAAGGGGAGGAGGAGGAGGAGAAGGAGAAGGAGGAGGAGGGGGAAACCACGAGTACCTCACCCCCCTACCCCAGGACCTTTCTTCTCCTCTCCCCCCCGCCACCTTTCTCATGCAAACGAGGTTTCCCACCTTCCCCAACACACGCATACACCCCCAATGCCCGGGGGCTCCCCGGGTGGGAGATGATACCGCGCATGGAGCCGGCCCCTGGCACCCATCACCCCTGCGGCTGGGCAAGGAAGGTTCCCCCCGGACCTTCCCCACAACCCCCTTCGGGTCTCCCCCGGCCCCTTCCCAACATGCAGGGAAGAGGGGCGAGGGCTGGGGTCTGGCGGGGACCCCCATCCCTCCCCTCCGTGTGTTCCGTCCCCCCATCCTCCAGGCGGTGCCGCCGCGGGGCCCCGCCGGTGCCGTACCTGGGATGTAGGTATCGGCTCTCTCCTCGTCGGGCAGCCCATCCCAACTGCGCACCGCCGGCTGCGGGCTCCTCAACCGCTTCGTGCAGCTTCCCGGCAGGCCCCGCTTCACCGGTGAGTGACACACCAGGTCGGCTGTTGGGGACCGAGGCGCCCCGAGGTGCTGGGGTGTGCTGAGGGGACCCCGTGGATATGGGATGGGGCCGGGGGTTGTGTGTGGAGGGATGAGGAGTTCCCTGGCCTATTGGGATCGTAGAATCATAGAATAGTTCGGGTTGGAAAGGACCTTAAGATCATCCGCTTCCAACCCCCTGCCATGAGCAGGGACACCTCCCACTAAACCATGTCACCCAAGGCTATGTCCAACCCGGCCTTGAACACCACCAGGGATGGAGCA
>JAOEHY010030616.1:0-25866 GCA_025447955.1 Psilopsiagon aurifrons | reverse complement strand
ACAGAATCCCTTCCTGTTATCTTTCACATCCCTAGCCAAGTTTAATTCTAAGTGGGCCTTAGCCTTCCTAACCTGGTGCCTAGCTTCCCAGACAACATCCCTCTATTCTTCCCAGGCCGCCTGTCCTTGCTTACACCTTTTATAAGCCTCTCTTTTTCTTCAAATTTTCCTCAGCAGCTCCTTAACCATCCAAGAAAGTCTCCTGGCCCTCCTGCAGCACTTCCTTCTAGTAGGGATACTTGCTCCTGAGCATGCAGCAGGTGATCCTTGAATATCAACCAAGAGTCTTGGGCCCCCCTGCCCTTTAGGGCTATATGCCATGGAACCTTCCTGAGAAGGTTCCTGAAGAGGCCAAAGTCTGCTCTCTTGAAGACCAGGGCAGTGAGCTTGCTGCACGCTCTTCTCACTGTCCTGAGGACCTCAAATTTGATCATCTCATGATCACTGCAATCAAGGCTGCCCTGGAGCTTCCCGGATTGCTTGTGCCGGGCCGTACCATCCCTCCAACAAATATCAGGGTGGTTGAAGTCCCCCATGAGAACCAACTCCTCTCTTCACAATAGTAAGCAAGCTGGCTAAATTGAGACTTTATCTAGAAAAGGAATCTTTGTATCGTCTCAGATGGACTATTGCCTTTTGAGAATGAAAATAAACAACTATATTTTTAAAAGCTGAAGTTTTTTGAGAAGTCATCTGTATATTGAGCCTGCTAATGAGATATATGTGCTTAGACAAAGTGCATAAACCTCAAACTCAAGTGAGGCTACTCAAAGCAATTAAGGCTCATTAGTGCCCTCAGGTTTTGCACACAGCTAGGATTGCTGCTGAAGTGAACTGCTGAGCACGGAAGCTAGTCAATCCATGACAGTGCTGTCTTCCAGACCACAGTCCCACAAACATTTTACTCTATTCCAAAGTATCTCTGCTGCATCAAATAGCTATTTCATTCTTCACCTGCTCAAGGCCATTTTTTGTGTGACTCCTCTCTCTCTTCTTACCCACATAATTATTCTTCTTGAATAAGCAATTACAAGGTTTTATACCAAACTGTGTAGAGACCTCACTTGACTTAAAACTACCAAAGTCCTCAGCGCCAGAGAAGTTGTGTGGGCAAAATGCTCCTCTTCAGCACTTGCTCCTGAAAGCACATTTGAAAAGTTACTTGAATTTAGTGCAGGGTCAGCTCTCTGGGTCTTCCAAAATGCTAAACATAATGTTCTATCTATGGCTGGCACACATAACTTCCCTTAAAAAAAAAATCCAATATATTAGAGACTTACAAGGGTGGAATATGCTGAATGGAGTATAGGCGGAATCAAGACCCATATTTCATAGATACATATCTTTAATTAATTTTTTATGCTTTTACTTACGGCTATGGACAACAGCATTAGATTACTCCAAATTTATGGAAACTCAGTAAATAAACAGGCAATGATTTTAGCAGGTAGTGAAAAATGTATCTGCTCTTTACTTCACAGTAGTATTTGTGATGCTCAGACAATATTGGCTGCTATGATCTTTCAATTAAATATTCTAAATACGCTAAATATGCTAAATCAGTATACAACTAGGTCAACTAGTTATCATGGATAATTGACTTCCTGTACGAAGCCTCAGTCATAATGTCTCTTTAATCTAAGACTTCTAAGGGGTAATCTGAATAAACTCTGCCAAGTAAGTAAACAAGCAGAAAAAAAGCCCCCAAACATTTGTTTTAACATTTACAATATTCTTCATGAAACATGCTATATATTGTATATCTGTTAGAAAGCAGTTTGAAAATAACATGGTTTTCTCTTTGAACTTTGAACTTGCTTTTACAAAGAAACCTGCACTGGATAGAACTTACCAAACAATTCCTTTTTAATGGTGGGAATAAATCTTATTACTCTTATAATGAGATAATGAGAGAAGGTATCAGTGCATAAGTTGCCCATTAAAGTATCAAGTCTTTCTATGTAGTACAAACTATGGCCTTTGTTAACCAGAATTTTAAAAGTAAACCTAAGTCTACTTTACCCATACCTTCAGTAACAAATCCACATATACTTCTGCATTATAACCTCTGATAATATTTGCAATTTCCTAAGTTAACCAAAGCAAGGGTTGTACTTCTTAGATGGTAGAAGTTTATGAAAAATCCTGAGCATAACTGCAATAATTACATCTGAAAATCAAAGTAAACAAAGCATTTTCAAGTAAACTGGTGAGCCACTACAGCTTTCCACGGATTCTGGTAAAAATGACATTAGTGCTCCATGCTTACTTTCTTAACTTAGCAAGAAAGGAAATAAATAGAATATAGATATCAACACAAAGACCCTGAGTAGGTTTTTTTTTCAGGTGTCAATACTTTTGTAAGGCCATAGAGTACTGAGGCAAGACAACAGTAGCAAAGCTGGCTACTGCACAGTTCCCTTACCACCCCTGCCTCCCCACAGCCCAGCAGTACTACCAGCACTAATCATTTCACCTCAGAGCAGTAAGCTCAATATTTTTTTTTTGAATGTCCACATTATGCCAGAATAATATAAAAATAGATGATGAAGCAAAAATGAGCTGGATTTAGATCCCCTGTCCTGAGGTAGCTGCCATAATTGCACAGCTCGCTCATTATCTAAAGTCAGTCCCCTGAGCCTACCATGTCCCAGTTAAGCGACAGTAATAGAAAGCAGCTGGATGAGGACATGAGGTCAGCAAAATCATTAGCCCCTACAACTGCAGCACCATTGCTCCTCTCTGACAGCAAGGCTTTCACACATCGCCAGGCTCCTACACAACACAGCAGGTCAAACATCGCAATGAACTTAACAAAGCAACTCCATTAACAGCTAACTGTGTCTGGTGACTCCAAGGAAGTCCACAACTCTGAAAGCTTTCAGGAGTTTAATGAATTCCAGTTCCTCCCTGTGCCCTCCCCTCCTCGGCCCCAGGGCCTCTTTGGACACCCATCAAAGTGTCCTACAGAAGCACTCGATGGAGCGGCCTGTGACCTTCTGGTTTTGTGAGCTTTGCAGTGTACCCTGCAAGAATAATGCACTTGGAAACACGGGTTGTGCACAGACAGTGCAGCAGTGACAAGTGAGGTGCCTCAGCCCTCCACAGACCCCACAGGCAGAACCCGCCGTCAGCTGTCCCATAAACACGGTGCCCTCGCTGCCAACAGCAGCCATATCTGTACAAGTTAACAGTTTAAAGTGGATCATCTGCAAGACATTTGTCGTTTTGAGGGAGGACAATGGAAGCAGCGCAAAGTACTTGGACCAGCCCCTCCAGTGACAGAAATCTGCCCCATTTCCAATAGTTAAAGAACTAGCCCAGTACATACATATATGCCCATATTCCAGAGGGAGGTGTAGCCTTCTACCTAATTCATACAGTTGTGCTTCGAGGCTGTGAGGCACAGAAACTAAGACACAGTTCCTTGTCAAGGCCTGCATGTATTCTGATTAAAAAGGCAGCCTGTGAAGCCAGCCAAGGATTTCTAAAGTCTGGATGCTCATTTCCACCAAGGGGCGAGTCTCAGTATCCCCAGTGAGCTGAACACTCCTACAGCACATGAGTAAAGCAAGTGCCCTGCCACTGTGGTTGTGACAGGTTTCAGCCAAAAAAGCAACAACCCTTCTATCAATGTCAAAGACTAAATAAGTTTGACTATATGCTGATGTTCTTCAAATTGTTTCTACTAGCAATAGTTCTGGATGGTTTGTTTTGGGGAAATTAATGATGATACACCAAGGTCGCGGTACCTCTGCTGTAGTGAGCAGATGTTAACATATTAGTGCCGCCTTCCCATGCTGCACCAAGCCAGAGCTACTCCTAATTGTCATTGTATGAGATGAGGCAATACTAGCCCAACAAAAAAGCTCAGTCTAATCAATTCAGGCTAAACCACAAACATTTAAAGGAAAAAGCTACTGCGCTTTCAAAAGCCATTACTCTGTATCATCCTCATCAAAACACACCACTCTTTTTTAAATCAACCCAAAGAGAGCAGAACAATAAGAAACAAAATCCTTTTTCCTCTCAGCAGTATAGACTACTTTCAATGCCATTTGTAAGCTGCCTATTTATTCCTGACATTCACAGCTTGAGTATATCTCCAGTTCATGTTGCTCTGTTACACAAAGGAAGAATTAATCAAGTATTTTTCCATCTATTTGCTGGGAGGGCTCAGAGCTGGTTGTGGTTATCCAGGGCTCTGTTAAACTGAAAGAGATTACTGTGGTAAACTCTGCATAGAAGTAAGTGATAAATACTTCCAAAAACAGTTAGTAGAGAAGGCAGTAGGGCTTGATGACTGAGAGGAATGAAGACTGGTGTAAGTTGATGTACAAAAGTAAAACACAAAACATTTTGACCCATTAAATCCCAGTTCAGGTCTTCCTTAAAACAAATTTCTTTCCTCCTCTCTACATCTTATGTCGTACTGTGGTGGTCCCAGGCTGCTGATGTCCTTGATCTAAGCTTCCTTTTATTGTTTAAATGGTCAGTTGCTCTCCGGATATTCTTAGCATGGCAACATTTCCTACCTAGTCCACTGGAGCCTGCTCATGGTGATCTTTGGAATACGCTACAAAACAGGCTTCTCTCAAGCTGTTCTGGTGTAGAGGACTGGGGTTCATTTGTGGCGAGAACAGTTCACCGGGTATGCCTGATCCTGACTCTCTCTGAAAAGAAACTTAATTTTACAACTGACATTATAGACTTCTGTGGTAAAAATATGCATGGCCTAAAGCAAAGACATGAACACTAAACTGAAACAAAAACTTTCTTCTTAATAATCTCGTAGCAACGACACATTTGCAAGTGCATTAAAAAAAAAAAAAGTGCTGGGTATAGATCAATATGATGAAAGCATTGAGGTATTTCACCAGGATAAAACAATACACAGGCACTTTACTTTGAAGGGAAGGTTAAGGTTCTGGGTCAATCCTGGTTAAGTTTCAACTACTTAAAGTATTTTCTTTCAACTAATTTTATTATATTTGAAGGACATTCCTAGAAAATGAAATTTATAAAAGGCCTCTGTGCCCTAAGAGTTAGCTACAGAGAAATGCACTGCCATGTGTCCGAAATTTCAGAATTCTGAGTAATAGTGTTAAATATCTAACTTCAGAGAGAAAGGCAATCACTGTCACCAGGAAACAGATAGCAATTCTCCCATCATTCTGGCCCCAAACAGGGGACTTAACAGCAGCACAGCTTGAAAGTCCATTTAAACTGTGACAGGGCTGTAAAAAATCCTCTTAGCATAAGCATTTCCTAAGAGGAATTCTCCTCTGTTTCTCAGTTACAGCTGTTGTGTATTCAGTATTTACAGGAATACAAAATAAGAGCTGTACCTTCAGTATATGTAAAGTTATTTAAAATCCTTTACTCTGGATTTCCCATCATTAGTAGTTTCATACCTCTCTCTTGGCTGTATGTTTAATACTGGCATGCTTTCTTTTCTGTGAACTATGGCAGTCAATGGATTTGAAATTTCACCCATAAAGGCTCCCTTAGCTCAGTTATACTATCAGTGGTGGTAGATGAGCTAACTTCACAGCCTTCTCTATCACTTCTGATCATAATCCAGAGCTCACTGGTGCAGCAGTTATAAGAATTCTTAAAATTTATGGATATTTAAAGAGTCAATCCTTAGAATGAAAGATCACAAGAGATGCTTATAATTTCCTAGGGCAGTAAGAAAACAGCTCAATGAATTATATAAAATACTTCGAATATGGACACTACTGAAAGACTTCATTAAGAAGCAAAAAATGTTAATAAGCAACATGTTTTCTCTTGATGAGATAATCCTCTGACTTTAAAAGTATGGTTAAAAAGCAGGTTATATAACATCCTGTACCTTTCAGAATTTAAATCTAAATAGTTTAATAAACTCCACTAATAAGTGGTGTCCACCAAGGGTCCAGCAGATATAGCTTTGTCTTTTGGAATCTTCCCTGTGTACAAAAAAAATTTCAAAAATAAATCTTTAAGCTCTCTACTCCAGGATTGATGTATAGCAAATGATTAAAAACTTTAAGAAGTCCATCTGAAAGCTTTTCAATCACGATGTATCTCTTAAACACCATTGATCAGAACCTTCAGTACTTTAAAGTGGCTCTAACACTAAGGTCAGGCCCTGTTGAAAAGCTCTTGCAAATTGGAAAGGCAGTGTTCAACCGTGTCCAGTTCTGTTTTACCCAGAGAAAATCAAGGATCATGGAATAGCATCTTCCAACAATCATTTTTTCATTTTAACAAAGTTAAAAGAAGTGACATTTTTGCAGGGGTACCAGTACCAAAGGTGATGTCCTTCCCCCTCAGTTTCCATTTCCACTTTTCAAAATGTGCCTGTATTACTGTATAAACCAAACTCTAGCCGACAAATGAAGACCATTTGCTTACTTGCTTAAGCCAGCTCTGCTTGAACCTGTATGCTGACCTCAATCTATGATTCTTTAAAAGCAGATGAAAGCTCTCCTGCCTGTGAACCTTGAATCAGGTCTTTCCATGTATTCAAAGCAAGGGAACATTACAGGGTTCTATCAGTTTAAGATGATAACACAGAATAAAATAAATAAATAAATTTAAAAAATCCCCCACAAAAAGACCAAACTCCACAACAAATTCGGTAGAAAAGAGAGAGAAGTCACATCAGTATAAAACAAATGTAAAACAAATGTAAATTCAGTTTCCTGCCTCCCTTAAAGCAGATCTGTAGTAAGCTACCATATTAAAAAGAAAACAAAAGCGTTGCTGAAGCAACAAAGAAAGCACCGTACTACAGCCAAACAGCATCCAGGACCACATATGAGTATACCTAAGTGTGTGTTGATGTAGAAAGCAGGGTGTGCTTGGGCCTTAGAAAGTTATATTGTACATAACATTATATACAATGTATATACATAAAGTATAAAGTATAATACAGATGTATGTATATACAATATACAATGTCTATACATATCTACATATGTATATACATAACATAATGTGTATACATACTGTTGGTTCAACTATTTCTTCTGATATTTATTTAATTATAAGGGGGTTGACTGTCTTAGATGATGGCCAAGTTGTCAGATGATGTTTCCAGAGTAAACAAAAAATTGAAACAAAACCTGTGTCAAAGCACATAAGGCTGCATTCACTGGAATAAAGGAAGTAGTACATAAAACAGTGGTAATGTTTAGTAAAAGCCTTGGCACATCAGAGGCAAATCTTTGGATGTTACTACGAAACAAACCACACGAGATTTCTGTTTTTCACTTTTATTCTTCTGAATAATCATCATCATTATTCCACAGTACAATAAAATGAGGGTATCCCCTGTGATTTGACATCCCTGATTCTAGGCCCTTCATTACCCCTTCTCTAGATGCCCATTTCTGCCAATTTCCTCAGGCCCCCCACACCCCACAAAGTCAGGCTCAGGTAAACGGGTGCCTCACTAAAAAGCTGGGGGGCCAGCACAGGGGAAGAGTGGCTGCTAGAGCAAAAAGGCATTACCCAGTAGACGTAACTCAGTAGAGGTAACTTGCAGCTCAACTTTTAATCTGAACCTCATTTCCATGGCTGAGAGAAGTTCAGATAACCTGGCAACTCCAGAAACACAAGAAAATGGCAAGCTACTCCCAAGTCTTAGTCCTGCAGGTAGGTATGAAGGGCAGGGAGTTGCATGGAATTAATCCTCTGAGGAAATCCTACAGCATTAAACATTACTCTGAGAGTTTTGTTCGTGTGTATTTGTGTTCCTGACAGCCTTCTTACACCGTTTTGAAATGACTTGCACTACATGCCAGCGTTCCCATCAGTCCATATTGTTAATTTTTTATTTCTCAATCAAGAATTTATGGAGGTTAGTGTGACATTGCTGCAAATATCCTCACTGCCTAGCAATGTAAATAATAGATACAACTCCAGAAATACCAACCAGCCTCTTTCTGTTTTGGGAAACTTAAATTACAGCTGCTTCAACTCACCTACTAGTAAACAAATGGGCTGCTCTCTGCACTGCAGTAAATCTCTCATCTTTCAAGAATATTAAATCTGTCATTGAAATGACTGTAGTTTTGGTAAGTGCACACAGATATTTAACTGTGTCAAGGCTCACAAAGATGCACTGCACGCAATTTTTTTTCTCTTTAAAAAACAATTCTAAAAATACTAACAAATTTTCAGAAGTTCTAGTGCAGTTTAACACCCAGTTAATCCATTTAATACCATAGCTCAGTAAACTATGTATCTTTCTTTTACAATTCTCCTAATTTCTGTCATTTATTTAAAAATCCTCTAATGAACAGCTACTATTAAGGACCTATTTGTTCCTCCCATTTTCCATTTAACCTCAGTGATTCCAGCCTCTCATATTTCCTTTGGTGCTGAAAAGTATTTTTACAGTATTACCAACACATTTGCTAGATTTCCACTAATTAATTTTCCATTAATCTTTCAGCATGAAAAAAATAACACATTTCTGCATGAAAAATTAATTATATTTTCTTCATTTCCTCACAAATTTACATTCTGAGCTCATCTGTGCCACATTCTTTATGGATAATGAGCAAGGCATTTTCACTTAGCTGTCACTGTAGAAGTGAAATGTTTACAGTGTGTGCTTTGGAGATTCTGCCAGCTTAGATTCTAAGAATATTTCTTATTCATGACAATAAGCATCACTCTAAATTCCTTGCACATGAAGAGAAAAAGAGTGATTTGAAGGATCCTTGAACTTTGTTTCCCCCTAGTAATGCTGTTTCAAGAAATGCTAGTTTAAATACATCATGCTGATGATATGTTTGATGAGAGGTGACAAAGCCTGTTTAGCCATCTTAAAGTCTTGCAGGACTTCTTGGACAACTGCAAATATTTCTTAATTAACAGAGGGACAAGGATCTTCATTAGGAAGCTTACAAAGAAAATACCCATCATGTAACTTTTAAATGTATTCTTCCACCATATTTATTCTGTAACATTTCGGGGGTACTCTATTGACATAAAGAAGAAACCTCAGGCATCAATCTACTGCCAGCTTGAAGCAGAAGACTTCACTAATTCATGAACAATCTTTCTCTTTTATTACCTCTTAGAAGTCATTCTGTAGTAAAGTTAGTGAGAATATAACTGTTGTAAACAGTATTTAAAGATTTCTTTTGTGTACACAGGTCCAGTCGCAGCCCTACAGTTGCATGCTTAAGCCTGTGGACTTTACTGAACTCATCTTGGAAAAAAAAGTCTTTCATAATTCATTCTTAGAAAATCTCGCAAGTTTGAATAAATCTTTGAAATATAACCAAAAGAATCTCACACGAGATTGTCTTTCATTGCAGTCATAACGTATGATTCACGCAGATACAGTTCGAAGGTTATTGCTGTCAAGTTTTGAACTTGTGCTATAAAAGACATATAAAAGTGACAGATTCTTCTCACCAGGAGAGGAGAAAAGTGCCAACATATAGCCTTCTGTAAATCTTTCCTTCCTGTGCTTAGCTCTTCAATTAACCTGAGCACAACTGAACCCACTGGGACTGTTTTCTGTAATCAATCAAATTTCCAAGTGTAGTTATTAACATAGCCTTTAATTAAATGAATCAGATCATTTGGACATATTCTAAAGAGAAGTCAGTTATTGAATGTTGACAATTCAAATATTTCCAATGCTTTTTGAATTCTGATTTAGAAAAATCTGGATTAATTCTCAAAGGTCTTTCCTATAATTGCTATTTCTAAATGAATCCTTAAAATATATTTAAAACTACATTTTCAGTATATTATTATTCTAAAATGACCACTGGAAGTAGTTGCATTTTGTAGAATGCAGCAACTTTTGCCATGGTAGGTATGCTGGTAGAGAGACATTCAACAGTTTTATTGCTTATATTATTTCTCCTAGAAAAGTACATAAGAGAGAAGATATTTTTGTTGCATAAAATGCTGGTAAAGTGTGTGGAAGAGCTATCCTAAGCCTCTTCAGATGGCTACCAAAATCCCAATCTAAAGTTATTATCTGACAACTAACAATACCAATTAATCAGTGATTCAGTAATATCATTAATTTTTCTCCATCTTAATATAAAGTCAACAATTTTAAACTATTTATTGCAAATTACATAGCCCCACAGCCTTTTTAAATTTTCATATATGTAACTGAATCCCACATATCTTCACTTGTAATTCTGCATATGCAAACTCTGAATTACAGTATTCTTTCCAATATCACGGGTTTTGTTCTTATACAGATTGTATAGTGAATGGAAAAGCACTTTCAGAACAAAACTATGAGAGGACCAGAGAAAGAAGTTCTTCTGTCTGTTGCAACCTTTAAACACCTGAAGCTTAAATACAAGGCAGGTAATCAGCAGCAAGGGAAAAAAGCAAGGGGCTTGTGTGAGCAATAGGAAATGGCCCACAGTATTTCTTTTTGCAAACCTAATGTCCCTCCTGCCTGTTGTGTAACACCATTTAGAGTAATTATAGCAACAGTGAGGAGACAAATTTTTATAATAGACTTTTGTATAACAGCATTACATCTTCAGAAGAACTGTTAAGGACCCTGACAGGCAGGACAAAAACACACAGCCAACAAGAAACTAGCAGGAGAACCAATAATGCTAAAAAGCTTATACAAAGCAATCAATTATTACCTTTAGTCTACATTTTTGAGGTCTGTGTTCTCTGTTTGCAAATAAAAGAGATGCAAATGGGAAGAAACCAAACAGTCCATTTTCTGCTCATGTAAATCCAAACTCAAAAAAGTGTATGTTCCAAGTTCAATTTGGATTGTGATTCAGAGACAAACCTACACAGCAGAATTAGTAGCTTTCTGCACTGCGTTTTAATTACGATCCATATATTTTACCCCTGAAATTTAGCTTCTTTCCTCTGTGTCACTAAGACTCCAGACCTTCCTGAACCACCATATTGGAAACCTCAGTGCTGCTGCTACGTGAAAGACCTCCATACAGAGTCACAAATAAAAAAGGTCCAACAAAACACCTGAGAGGCATTTAAAACAAAAAATAAGTTTTAGTTTGCATTAAAAACATGAGAAAAAGTTAATGACTCACTCTCTCACCCCTACAGCCAGCATGTCATGGTACAAGAAGTGATGGGTTCTCTGCATTCTTGTGCCTGAGAATTTTCTAAAGAAAAATGTGGGATAGCTAACTTGTACAAGAAAGGGATTCAATCTGAATTCCGTTTGCGTTTACAGTATGATACAAAATCCAGCTTTCTATTTTAAAAAAAATAAAATGCAATCACATCCCACCATACCTGGCAGAAGACTTGAAAGAAAGTATTACACAATTAAATTATCTTTTACTGATGTGTATGCTACAGAAAATTTATCGTCAGAAAAACACATTTTTCTCCACAGTTGTTTTTCTGTGCAAAGAGAATTCAAAATAATTAAAACATTTTCCTTGATTTCCCCACTGTAAAGGACATTAGGACAGTCTGACTATTAGAAAATATGTATTATTGATCTTTCTGGTATTCTTACTTGTCAAGACACATACTCAATTTTTACTTTCAAGGAGGGGATCATTGATAGCTGTTACCCTGCTGTGGGAATAGGAGGCAGCTGTGTCTCCTCTGGTGTATCTCCCTGTACTCAACACGCTACTTGCTATGGTGGAAACCTTATGAGGCAGCTCATAATACAGGAATGAGTAAACCAGAAAACTTTCATTGTTATCTAAATAACTATGTCTATCCAAATGATACTAACAGACATAATTCAAATGCTCACAGAAATAAAGGCATTAATTTGAAAGAATGAGATGATATAAAAAGAAATTATCTTAAGGCTGATTATCGGAAAACTTCCTTATTGTAATTGTGGCCTAAATAGGCATTATAGGGCATAGGCTCTGATTACCTGAGCAAATCCATCTATTATTTATTAATTTCTCATTAAAAAATCCCTACAAAAAATCAAAAAAAAAAACCCTGTTTCAATCACCTCCCTAACTTTTGTATCATTATCTAAAGTAAAGCTATAGAATGCTGCAAGTCCCACCTTGACCAAAGGACTTGGCTGCCGCCACTATGTGTTATTTTCTTTCCCCTCTTAAATCCAGCTTATTTCACATTACTAGTTTAAAGAATAACCAGGTAGAAGATCATCCTAGTGTAACTGAAGAGTAAGAGGAGATCCAGCTGTTGGGTGAGCTGGAGGCAGAAACTATTTAAATCACTTGGGTCACCATTAGAACCACTCCTGAAACCACAGTCACCTCATAGCGTCAAGTAATTCTGTACTGGAATAACTATGCTTATAGACGAGAGAAATCAACTATAGCAACTCAGGGATGTACCTAAGCTAAGTAAAGTCACACATTTCCTTGAATAACTGCAGAAGTGGAGAATTTAACAGAGTGCTTTTTCTGCCATCAGCCTTGCATTAGCTTTCCTCTTACTGCTTTCAAATTATCTGCTTTTCATCTGTGGAGTTCACACCATTTTCAACAGTTGCACTTGCATACCAATGAATTGTCACACAGCTATTACAATTACTTTGCAGAGGTTGTTGTGCTATCTCCTGCATGCTTTCTGTTTCTCTCCATTAATCTCTTCTGACTTTGCAAGGAGAGGGCCAGAATTCAGTATGAAAGTGCAAGTGCAGCAGCAAACCTGAGAACAGAGGGATTATACAAACCCATTTCACACTGGTCTTTCAAAAAACAGTCTGTCCATTTGCCCCCTTGTGTATTCTGCAGTTTACTATTGTCAGCATGCCCTCTGAAGCATGTCCTCAGCCCTCTGCTCTAGTCTCCTGATAGTCTTCTGACAAACTCCCTTCTTGTACTTTCCAGAGTTAGCAGTCCAGAGTATTTAAGTTAACCAGTGAACACAGTCCAAAAACTAGCTCAGCAGTGCCTTTATCATAAGTGGTAGTAACACCTATTGGTCAGACAGAGAGCTGAAGCTGGTAACGGCTCCAACAGTCCAAATGTGGTCTTCTTACATGCTTGTCAGAGATGTCATTTGGAAAATTTATTTCTTTTCCTACATTTGCTTTCCACAACTGGCTAGAAAATAAGGATATTATATGCTTTAAGAGAGGCCTGTCGCGTTGTTTTGGTCAAGGTTGCCTTTGTTAGTATCATTTTGATGTTTTAGTTTTCTACTTAAAACTTGATGGTGAACCCAGAAATAAGTTTTTGAGCATGGAAAATGAACTCCACCATCCTTATCATAGACTGTGTCATTAGTCCTCAAAAGTAATCGATAAAGCAGTATAGCACATGCAGATTCATGAGAAGAGTACAAAACTGTAGAGCAACAAAATATATGTTTGCAACAACTCATCTGAAATAGCTGAACATAAAGGTCACTTTCAAATAGAGCAAATAACATTTAGTTTTAGGGAATCACTGCAGGTGTAATGGAAAGAAATTAACTCTATGGTTTTGGGAAATATTGTTTAGACAGAAGGTGCTTCAAATTATAATCAAAAATTAATTAGAAAAAGGGACAAACCAAAGGACAAACATCTGTGATAGAAGGATATAAAGAGATAAACAAATCCTGTGTATTACAGTTAATTTCAGTTAAGACAAGAATCCTACTGGGCTACATTTGGAATAGTCTGTAAACACTTGGGGGAAAAAGAAAACTTGCATTGATTTCAGTTTGAATGGTGGCAGCGTCAATGACTATAACTACAGAAAAAAACAAACCAAAGACACTGAAAATATCAGATTTCAACAAAATCTCACAAATGAGGGATAACAAATAGTAGCAAAGGTTAACAACAGTGGTGAACGCACCAAGAGTCATTCAGCAGTTACAACACAAGAAGGCAGAGAAGCAAATATACACTACTCCTGTGCTTGGGTTTCCAAAGTACCACAGATGAGGGAGAGGAAAGCGCAGCTGACATAACTCTAGCAGGACAAAATACTCTTGTAAGCCAGATGCCATTGGGATGTACATATTTTTCTCACTTACTAATTGAGAAGGATTGCAGTTTGTTAGCATTTAGATAATTCTACACGGAGCTAAAGTGGGAACTGCAGTAATGACTGGAGAGGAGTAACGTTGCTTACGCTCCCTTGCTGGGGGTTATGTGCTGATCTTCTGCTCCATGGGATGTTCCATAGCTTCCCAGTGCCCGAAGGGGAATATGTCTACTACAGCTAAAGAGCCCTTGGTGTGAAACCCCCTCAGCAAGCCAGCAAGTGCAGAGCAGTGAGATGGGGCCCTCAAAGGACTGCAGCAGTGTGCTGCACAAAGCACTCACACCTAGGAAATACTTTGGGAGATTTCCATTTCCTTTCTCTTCTCATTCAGTAGTGGAGTCTCGTAGAGCAGCTGGCAATATAAAATTCACTGTGAAGAAAAGGCAAGAACTTATATATCCCAAATTCTCCTAATATGCTTACCACCCTGATTTCTTTACATTTTGCTTAGGAGTGAGACAAGATACTCACCTATATGGACTATAACCTGAGGATACAATGCATGCATATACCACAGTACAAACAGTAATCATGGCACAACAGTGTAGTAATTCAGCTGTTGGGTTAATGCATGAAGGTGATGAAATAATTCTTCGGCATATTTTGTTCAATGGACACTGCAGAGCAAAGCAGCAGCAAGGAACACTGCAATCCTACTATTTAAGTTACTTACTGAAACAAATCTCTCAACAACTTTTGTGATTAATTCTCAGTTGAGGTTAGTTTGTGAGCAGTCTCAGTTAAATATACAATTATATGATTCTGCCTCACCATAAGTGTTACTATGACCCTTATATGGGTAATCAAAGTTAAAATTCTCTTTCTGCAAATATTCTGATATATTTGTTGAATATTTGCTGCCAGCATACTCACTGAATACCAGTAAACTCATCTGCTAGAGTATTTGTGAAAAGCAAACACAAAGGAGATGCAAATGAACTCTGATCAAATTTGTTCAAAACTTCAAGCAAATACCAATGTTAGAAGATGGGAAGAATTGTATTTTCCATATCTGGCTAACTGTAATTGCAATTTCTCTCTAGTCAAACTGGAAGAATTTAGCAAAGATAAAAAATTCTGGCAGCAGGCTGTAGCAAAGTTTCTACTGTTAAAGAAATAGAAAGAAACAAGGTTCTAGTGGTAATGTAAATTGAATTCATAATGTAATATTACCACAACACCAAAATTCCAAATTAAAAAAAAAAGTGGGGGCAAGTTGTTTTTATGAAGACTTAGTAAGCACAACTAATTAATTACTAATAAAATTATGTTAATAATGGAATTCCACCATAATTTCAGTACTAAACTTAGTAACTGAACATGAGCTCTCAGAACATGAATTTGTTTTGAGCAGAAACAAAACAGGAATCTGGGTAAAGTGGATAATATTGTGGCTTGGATTTTCAGCACTGCGGAGCAGCTGACAGCAGTAGGGCTTTCACAGTACATGTAAAAATGCACATAGCTTTAGGTTAAAGTTAGCTGTCATTTTAATTTCATTCCTATTTGACCAATATGTGGTTATTTGCCAACATCGTTGTTAAGCCTAAATTGAATTAAGTTAAACATAAAGGAGTAAGAAACAGAGACTACAACTGATCCAGAATGTTTGGTTTGGAGCTAACAGAGAGCACATGAAGAAGGAAAGCCACTGCATATTTAATAAAGTGGCTAGTTTACCTTGGAACATTTCCAGAATGACAAGCAACCCTATTTAAGGAACATAGGACTCCTGCCTGGCAGCTTATGCAAATGATAACAGAAGCAGAACTATTAAGGATAGAATAGTGAAAATTATTTCCAGAAAAGATGAGTACCTGTTCTTGAGGAGGAGAATCTTTCACTAAGAATAAAACACTTTTCACTGTGAACAAATAACCAGTACCTTCCTTAGGATCCTATATATTTGATTTGATTTTATCAATAAATTATCTTACTTAAACTTTATCAAGCTTGTTTAAAAATTATCCACTACTAAGGTATCTTTTACTGACCTGGGACCTGGCCTTTGACTACAGCATTTGACTGAAAAGACGTTTCCACCATACCTTCAGCTGGATTCTTAACAATCCTACAGCTACTGGCAAGGAACTCACAGATGTACAGAGAGGAACTGACTTGTCAGAGGCAACAGCAACTTCACAGTGCTGTCTGAGCAGGAGGAGACTCTAAGGCACACTGGTTAACCCCAGCACACTGCTCCCCAAAACAGGCACCAGATGCACTTGGACAGAAAGCTACTCAACGGACCAAATAAAAAAGCTGCTAGGTAGTTAAAATCAAAGAAAAACCTTCACAGTAAGTTAACAGAATTAGTAATGTCTTCACAGAATTTTGTGATGGGCCTTACAAGAACTTCCAGTCACGTCAATATGTAGGACTTTTTGTTACAGAACACATCACCCTGTTTTGGGAGAAAGGAAAGAGGTGGGAGGGTCCTTGCTGAACAAAATGAGTACCTTTCCTCTGTAGTAAATGTACACTGCTATCAGCTTAATAAGCTGAAATGTATGGAAGAAACCTGCTGGCACTGCAACATTTTCAGATTAAATTAATTCTTTCTGTAGTAAATTGGTGGATTTTATTCAGTGGTAACTTTCAGAAAACATCTACTGAACTTTTTCAATCCATTTTATTTTTCTGTTAGCTTGTAGTTAAACCTTATGAGATTTTCAGAGCAGAGTACAAAAATTTAGCTAGACCTTCCTTATTAAAAGAAGGAAAATCTCGAATAATTAGTTCTTCCCCTAAATGCTTTTTGGCTCTCATTACAAAGAGCTATGCTAATATACCTTGTGTTGCAAATGTCTCACAATTCCTGCTAATTAAATTAAACTCAATTCTCAGCAAATAAACTCAGTGCTGTTAATGGAAAACAAGGAACAGTACTACTTTGTCTGAGAATGGGTCATTACAAGTTCCTAATTACAAGTACCTTA
This sequence comes from Psilopsiagon aurifrons, assembly GCA_025447955.1. Classification (NCBI taxonomy): domain Eukaryota; kingdom Metazoa; phylum Chordata; class Aves; order Psittaciformes; family Psittacidae; genus Psilopsiagon; species Psilopsiagon aurifrons. Next base: position 8,966 of record JAOEHY010030616.1, on the reverse strand, counting down.
ATGTATAATGTAAAGCACAGTCTTATATAGGCTCTGAAGAATTAAAGCTGTAGCAAGATCAAAGATTTGATGTGTCCTTGAATTTATGTGTACATTTGAATACGTATAAGAAAAAGCAACAAAGAGAAAAAGAGCAAACCTGCAAACTACAAGATTCATTCATCTGCACACCCTTCAAAATGCATAATGCAAAATGCAGCTTACGAGACTGCAGAGAAAGACCAATTTTGACTCAGGACACATTCTGAAAGCAATTTTAATTTTCCTCCTCCTCTACCCTCTTGATAGAGAATGTTTCACACCTACTAGTTAATGAAGGATTATTACTTTCCTCTAGAGTAAGTTGCAAATACAACCAAGGTTAAAGCAAAGGACATTCATTCTAAATTAGTTTATATGATGCCATCAAAAATGAACACAGGTGATTGATGACATATTACCATCACTGCACCAAGCATCTATCAATACTACATTATGAATTATTTTCTGTATAAGTTCTCTTATTATCATGTGATGGTATATTTTATTGAATTTACTTAACTGAGAGAAATTTATAGGGAAAAGCACTGGATACATCAGAAGACATAATAAATCACAACAAAGAGATTATAAAATACAGGATCTCGTGTCACTTGCCCATCAAGTGTTGTGCTGTTCTTAATGACTTTATAACAACTGCATTTTATTCTTTGAGACTTCAGAAATAATCTGAAGGAATGGGGACTGCAGCTAATGCAGCCCATACTGCAGAGTTCTTCTGTAAGCCAGAAGAAAGACTTGGACTATATCTCCATGAAGACCTACAGAGCTGGTCAGTTAAAATGCCAGTAGGCTGGCTAAAAAAGACTGTTACACCAAGTTAATTATTTTATTTTATTTCTTTTTTCTTCATTTTTCTGAAAATATTGTGCATCTCTTTATTTTCCAGGAGAATTATTACCCAAACTTATAGCTTTCAGTAAGATGAATTTTTATGTTTCTGGCTAACTCTGGATATAAAGAATTCATATTAAATTATAACTGGTGCAACTGTAAAGCTTTACAATATTATGTTTGCAAAATTGCTGAATGCTGTTGTTAGAGTCAAACTGTCTCCTCTCATTATTAGCAATACAACACGTCTGCCTTCTCCTGTCCTCGTGACACCATAGATTCTGTAAAAGCTAAGTTCTTATTTCTTTATAGCTGTCCTTTCCCCGAAGGGCATGCAAGCACAGAGTGGGAATTACATCTATTTGAAGCAAAATTAGTTCCTCTTTGGGTATTGAAGGCATTGTGGAGAAGGCAGGTTCTAGAGAATCCCATGTCTCACATGGATTATGTCCCCAGCCTCATGAAACATTGTTGTGAATTTATGACTAGTCCCAAAGAATAGCAGCTCCTTCTACAGCTCCCCTCCACACACATGCACATTTGCTCAACTTTACAACAAAAAGATAAAAGTAAACATTGTAACTATGATGGAAGGGGTTTCTACCCCGGAGTAGTACATGTAAACATCTAAATTCACTCAGGTTGAAAAGTGAGTCTTATTACACTCATACTTTTGAGCAGAAATCTGGAACAAGAGAAATAAAAGGAAATTTATGAGATCACATAAGAAAGACTGTATTGAACACAAAAGGTTCTACTTCATCTACTATTCCTACTGATTCTTTTTAAACTTGTTTGAAAACAGTTAAAGTATTTGCTGGAGTGCTGCCGAACTAGAGTTATCGTAAGGCACCAGACAGCAAGCATTGTGGAATAAGCAGAATTTCATTACTGATGAGGTTTTGAAGTTAAATACACCATATTGTTATATTTGGTCACGCCTACTTACAAGATTAGACTTGTGTACCAGGTTCTTCTGGAAGTACTGAAACTGGTAGGAAGAAAGAGACAACCCTAATGCTATATCAAGTGCTCTCCTGCCTCCCAAATCTTTCAAAAACAACCAAACAAAAAGGATGGAGAATTTCAAAATGTTCTTGTGGCACTTCTCTTTATTTTTCTGATGCTAACGATTGCCATCATCTTGTTTTGTTTTAGATTTAATCCCAGTGAATCTTTCTAATTTCTTTTCCTTTTTGGTCTACCTATTTGTAAATGTTTTTAACTTCTACTCCAAAGATGCAAAGATCAATTTATAAGGAAAAAAAAAAAAAAAAAGGAGAGAACTAATTTACCAAAGATACCACTCACCACTCGGATATAATATGGAAAACTTATTTCTTCAGAATCACCAGCCAGTACTGCTTTCTTTTAAAGTTTTTCTTATGCCTCTCTAGATTATTCAACTATAAAATGTATTACAATGATGAGTATTAGAATTAATCAACTTCTAGGAAGATCTGATGAGATGTTGCAATAGGAGCCTCTTTGAAAAGTTTGTGAATATATACTGTATCTGAAATATATATTTCTATGTCTGGAGATAAATTCTACTAAGATCTAGAACTTTGAGCATCTGATACTAGTTAAAGAGGCCACCTATTTCAACTTTTCTGATGAATTTTTTGTTTTACACAGATTTTATAACTTTTTTATGCTATTTTGTTCCAAAGTAATAATTCATATTTCTAGAATTTTTTTGTCCCTGAGCCATAACAGCAGTCACATTCTCTTTTTTCTTTGTCTTAACTAACTTGCACCCTGTGTGAATATTGTGTGCTTTAATTTCTGCAGAAAGCCAGTGTTGAAATTATGGGGAGAAAAAAACCTGCTCTCATATCTCAACCAGACAGAATTTCAATTAGGAGTAGAATGCTCTTCATCTGCACTTGCCATTTCTCTGTAAAGCACCCACTGTTTTTTCATTCCTCAATACTGTTTTATTCACAACAAAAACACTGAGCACCTTACCTCACTAAACTGTGTTTCAAAATACTATGCAAATGGTTTGCAGACTACTTGTAAAATGCCCTCTATCTATCCATTGTCAAAACAGGTGTAACTTCCAACTTCCTTCCTTAAAGCTTGTAGTAGATTTATGAATAGTGTTGGAAAAAGAATGGAAATTCCAGCTTGCAAATGAAGATTATGTTTTATTCTGAATCATCTTCAAAATCAAAGGCAAACCTTAACAGGCAAGTCAAAGCAATTCACATGATCCAGAACTCTCCCATAAAGCTTCTCTCCAATTGCTTCAGTAGCAGCTACAAAAACTTCAAAGAGATTCTTAATATTAAATATAATTCAGACCCTGCAAATAAATACCAAAATCCTCCTTGCTTTCCTCAAACAAACCCCAGAACTTAATAAGTTACATAGGTAATAGTTATTTTTGTGCCTAACTATTAGTATTAGCTCAGGTTGGCAGGTAGTTTTGACAAACTTAAGGATCATAATACTAACAGAAAAGCATTTCACTAGGAAATAGTACAAAAGCTCATTCTTCCTAGAGCAGGAACAAGTATTTTCATGCTTAAACCTTGCACTCTCAGCAAATAAAAAAAGACTATAGAAGAATATAATAATTTAACACACCCTGCTAGGAGAGTCATTATTATTACTTATATGCTCTTCTCTTTTGGTGAGTTTTAATCTAGGACTCACACACATCTTATACTTTTTTTAAGAAGCAGCAAACTGCACAAATGAAATAACTTCCAAATCTTATAATTTATAAATTACTGCCATTTGCTGCTATATTAGTTCTGACAGTTTTTTCAATAAAAACTTAATTCTTAGGAGTTGAAGTATTTCATATTTCATGCCTCAAAGTATTTATTTTCTTTTCCTGCAGCTACAACAATCTGAAATGCAAGGAGTGAAGTGTCTGGTCTGCTCTGACCTACCTTTGTCTTTCTGTACTGCTCAATCACTAGAATATTCAGGCAAATTTTCTACCAAGACTACATTTACCACAGTGTTTATTTTTCTGCCTAATTGCGTATTTCTGCTTTCCAAAACGTATAAGTTTCTGTGCCGCTTCCATCAGAAGTGCTAGAGTATTACAAAAGGCAGCTTTGCTGAAAAAATTAAGGAACAGCTTTACAGCTTTGTTGGGTACTGGATATACCCACATCCAAGAAGGCAACCAAGAAATTATATTCAATAAGAACTTGGCTCTGAATATTTATTTGTGTTTCTTCCAGCTACTGGAGATCAGCAGAATTAAAACATTAAATTATTATTAACCTTTGTAGGGGAGTGGATGCATATAGTTACTGATGCCTCTGTATCCCTTTCAAAAACACATCTGTTATCAGTTTACCTGCTAACAGTCCATAGCCCTTATTTTCTTTTGGGTAACTTTAAATTGCTCCAGCTGCAAGATCTCCTATTCCCTCTAGCATTAATAAATAAGATCTGTATAATTTTAATTAATTCCCTTCAAATAGACTGAAACCAATGTAAGAAAGATAATTTCAGTGAATTATTTATATGCAAGCAAAATAATTTCAACACATCACCTTTCCCTATTTCCAGGCTTCTGTATGAATGAGTCTTCAACTTCAGCGATGCACTCATTCCTCAGGGGAAGATTCCTGGCCTACAGAATGTTTGACTTAAATACTGTAGTACTACCTAAAGTCGAAGTGATTTCCATAAATGGTCCTGAACTCCACAGTTCATTCCCAAACATTATATAATTGAGCTCAGACTTTTTAACCCACAGGGGAAAGCTCATCTTGATTCTCAGATACGTAGCAAGTGAAGTGAGAATTGAGTTGCAGGTTCATTTCTCAAAGTTCCTTCGGAGAGGGCACCAACCAGCATTGTAATATAGCTTGATAGCAATTCAATTCTAATACAAATAGTGAAGCAATTCCCAGGCACCCACTATTAACTCATTGCTAATTACCTACAATAAATAGTGATACAATCTTACTAATACATTAATAGAAGGAGACACATTGCAAATACTGGGCTGATGTGCAACTGACAGTGTAATGGAGACATATTAATTGTGTGTATACCATAAAAAAAAAAACAAGCTTGATTTTCAAAGTCGCTCTTGCTTTTGATGACGACACACAATTATAAACAATGAAGTTTTGTTTGCAGGTGATTCCAAAACAGAAAACATCAAATTATTAAACTAAAACTAACAGCGGCGACTGCAACTGGTGTTTCCAGAGCAGAAATACAAACGTGTACACACAAAGGCTGTATTTGTAGAAACCATCAGAAAAGAGCATTTACCCCTTTTAATTTCATCAGTACAAGAACGCCACTATTCTTCATCACTATTTCTAATGTATGAAGACATTTTAAATCTAAATAAACAATAGCTAAATTTGTAAACTCATCAAGGAAATCACAAAACAAAACAATCGCTCTTTTTTGTATCTTAGTACCTCAAACAAACCTTGAGTTGACTGCTAGGCAATTCCTCATAGGCTTTTGTCTTTGCTGTCACTGTTTTACCATTAAGGTGTCTTGTAAAGCCTGGAGACTTCAGAGACTTAAGTCAACATAAAAATCTCTGCACTATGAAGACATTTTATGTCACTACTCTGGTTATTTCTGAATTGGCTGCAAATAAGAACCTGAGGATGATTTAATGTGTCCTCGACCCATCATGGCCATGGTTAAACAAAGTAAACACATCAGTCTTCAGCAGTTATTTGTAATTGGAAGAAAAGCACAAAATAGACGTGATAAACAGTGCTGGAAAATATTCTGAAGTGAAACAACTACAAGTATCTGAAAACATCTTTCTTCACATATGGTTGTATTCCATTGCTCAGTGAAATAAAATCCCAATAGCCATCCACAGGAGAAGTGTATTAGAACTAAAATCACTGCTTCTAAATAAGATCCCAAGATACCACTGCTGAAGTGGGAATTTAGGAATTCCGATCTGATTACACACCAGCAACTGGTACTTCTACTGCATTTTTAAAGCAGAATAACCAGACTTTAGGGAACACAGAAAAGATTCACTACATTAAGAAGGAAAAACACAAATGCTGATAACTCACTTTGATAATTTGGCCCCTGTCATGGTAACTGTATCAGCAACCCAAGCTCTATAGCACTGAGGCCATTGTCTTTTAAGTCTACTCAAAGGGATAATATTTACCTTGCTGTCTAAACCCAATTCCTTCAGCAGATCTTGACCTCTGTACTGTGGACTCTCTTTGGAGTCTAGACTGAGGACTCATCGCCAATGAGTTGTGTAATCTGAGGATGCAGATGTTCAAGAAGGTCATCTTCCATCTTGCAAAAATAAGCTGTTTGTTTGCAATGAGGCCAAACTAGAAGGCGTGTTTACACAGTGGCAAGGAGAAACTGACTCAGGAGAAACCATCCTAATAGAGGACTAGGTGGCAGTAAGACAAACTGGATTGATGTCAAGGTCTTTCATATACTTTTCACTGACCTGTGATTGCAGCAAGAGGAGGAAAAAACTGAGATAAATAAAAACAGTGCATGCCTGCCTCCATCCTGCTAGAAACTGCTTGAAATATGATATAATCTCACAACAAAGGACTAAGAGGTGGCGCTGTAGAGGACACAGCACCAACTAAGTCTTCTTGTTAGAACACAGAACTGGAAATATCAGTGTAGAGGCTTGTGGCTGTTATACAATATTGTGATGGCCCTTACAGACTTCTGTAGGAAGCAAGCAGTTTCCTGGTGAGGCACACTAGGAAGCAATCTTCCGAGTAAGAATCCTTTCATGAATTTTACATTTCATCATTTGTTTAAAAAAAGAAATTAGTGGTGGTCCAAATTTGGCCAAACTGACAACTTACATCCTCATCTAATTGAAAAATAAATATACCCAAGGGAAAGACATGTATCATAATGCCTGTTATCTGGTAAACCTTAAAAAAAAAAATCCTTCTGGGAAAGATTCCCTTTTGCCTTTATACCATGAGCCTCTATTGAGATGGAAAAAAATAATTTGGCTAAAAGCATGGAGTTCCATTTTTCTCCTGGATGTCACTGCTATCTATCATTTAACAAACAGGGCAAATTTGTTCACATTCATGTAGTCCTTTCATACTATGCTTTAGAACTGGTTACGGGGAATTCTGGAAGAGCTCTTCTTTATAGAAACAGTAGTTAAAATTGTGTTTGGAGTGTTACAGTTGCATGCATTGAATTGCCAAATCTTATGATGAGAAAATCATGATGAACTGAAAAATATTATTATTCACAGGCATGAAAAATAAGCTTCTGGGAACAATTTTCCTAATTTCTATCTATAGTTCTGTTGTAATTTTCTGGCTGTGAGAGGCGTTTGGAAACCAGTACAGCTTCTCCTGTGTTAGCTTTAAGATTGCTGCACTCGAAGTGAGGGCAGGAGGTCTTATTTCAGTATTAATAAAGCAGACTGTAATACTCGAAATCATGTCTACGGCAGCACAACTTTTATTTAAATTATAACTTTTACATCTCCTTTATTATTTGCAGCGGGCAGCCTCAAATCATAAATAGAAACTTCAACAACTCTCCACAATAAACACGTTCTTCCCATAATGCTTGCCTTGCTGTTTCCTCCCCGATCCCTTTTCTTAACTATAGAATACTGTTGGGGGCTTGTTATTTTCATCCATGAGAGATAAGAGATGTCAGCATAGAACTAAGCTTTCACTACACTTAATCACAATTCTCCTATCACTTCAAAAAGCAACTGGAGATCTTTTTCAATAAAACTATTGACTGGGATTCAAACATAAATGCAGGATTTAGGCACATAAGCTTAATTGACTTTCAAAAAGAGATGAGCATCTATTCCATTTAGGCTGATCTGATAACACCAGCCTTAGCAGCTCAGGTTTATGTCTGCAATGTTTAACTTGGAGAAGAGGAACTAAAACTCAGAATATATAAAAATCATTGTCTTACTCTGTCCTTCATAGGAAATTAAAAAAATTTCATTAACACATTGCTTCTGTAAAATTAGTTCAAATTTAAGAATTCTCAGAACCACTTGAACTCTATAAGCTGTTATATTTGTCTCGATTTTCTGCAGTATCACACTGAACTGCAAAGGAGACTTCTGATTTAATTGCAAATACATTTTGTATGAACTTCTAACATGAGTTTCATACCAACCTTTGTAACTTCTACTCTCCATTGTTTTAGCTTGCATTTTTATTTGATCTTTCTTCTCACAGCTCTGTTTTCTTTGTCCTCCCTTTCTCATAGTCCAAGGTTTACAAGGTCATGATATCAACTCCCATATTGAACGAGGCACTGAAACCAGGTAACAGTGCAATTGATCCCTGGTGAGCAGGGGGATATTTCCATCTAAATGAGCCACATGAGCTTTGTGGTTCCCATTCAGGTTAATGGGGGTTATATAGTTCAGTCCTGGTGTATCACAACAAATGCTTGCTCCCCTAGCTAATTCATTACAGTCTTGTAGTTTTGATAGAAGAAAAATATTTTCAGGAAGAAAAAGAAAGGTTTGTGATTTAGAAGCAAAATTCAGAGTTGTTCCCTGTTTCTTCACTAACTTTTAGAAGTGTTAAAGCAGCACATTTCACCACTTTCCACTTCATCTGCAAAGGTGTTCAAGTTAGTGAAAGTTCTATGAGAGCCATTAAAAATCTGTCAGAGAAGTGCTGGTCATGGCAAAAAACATTTTTCAGAAGCTGTCAATTTCCCCAAATATCCATCAGTGCTACCAGCACAACAAGGGATTCCTCATTTAGAACATGTCAATTCTTATTATTAATGTCATGATGAAAACACCTGCTGTTTGTGTCTGGTGAAGTGAAGCTCAGTCACAGGGATGAGAAGGTGAATGCCACTCAGACTGGTGAGCAAAGAAGAGCTGGAAACATTTTCTTTACACTTACCTATGCTATCTTTATCTTAGCTGGGGCTTGCAAAGATAAGTTATAGAGAATGCTGTAAGGTATAACTGATAAAAAATAATGTGAATCTAATGTTGTCATGGGTTCAGCAGTAGCAGTCATTTTTCTCCTTCTTAGTAGTTGATGCAGCACTGTGTTTTTGACTTGTGGCCTGAGAACAGCGCTGATAACACCAATGTTTTAGTTACTGCTTAGTACATT
>JAOEHY010030615.1:0-37930 GCA_025447955.1 Psilopsiagon aurifrons | reverse complement strand
CCTTGCACTTGGCATGATTAAACTTCATCAGGTTGGCATCAGCCCACCTCACAAGCATGTCAAGGTCCCTCTGGGTGGCATTCCTTCCTTCCAGCATATCAACTTGCTAGTTCAAATCAGGTGCAGCCTCCACACAGGCTTCACTTGAGCCAGACCTCCTCCTGCAAAGATTACCCTGCTCTGCTATTTCTGAAGTACATCTTCTCCCATTCCTGTCTACCATCTACCTGAGCAGAGCAGGTAAATCCATCTGCTAGTACTGATCTCAGCAGCTGCAAAACCTGGGAGGCTTTGTCTGTACCATATTATGTACAAGATTACAGTAGGACCACTTTTGAAATTTAAGATAGTAGCTCCTGTGCTCAGTCATCTCCAGGTTCCTTACTTCATAGTCCCTGACATAACATATCTCTGGTTTTCATTCCTGTTAGTATCATGCTTTTAAAAGTGAGATTCCAAGAGCTTAGATGCGCTTTCTCTTGCTTCTAATCTGAGAGTGCTTCTTCCCTGGAAGTGAGCCCCTTCTAATCTGTCCAAGAGGCAGAAAATATAAAAGTTGTTCTGGTTACTTCAGCTCAAGGTTTGAAGACATAACATTTGCAGAAGGACATTTTTCTTCTACCCGAAGCATTTTGTTCTACCAGAGCATTGGGCTTTTAAGGAAACAGGGGGCCATTAGAAACAGAGAGCCAAAATATGGAATAGTTCATTGATCACGTGTACCTGGAACCCAGTGAGAGCCAGGAGCTGCCAGTTTCAGGTCCCACTGTGCTGTGTGTTACATGTGTGTTAGTCTAGAGATACTTTTGCCAAAGCCAGGTAAGCAGATATGGAAGGAACAAGATTTATTTAAAGAGAGTCAGTCAGAAATGTAAAACTTCATCATAGGAGCACTATGCACATGCTGTGATCTGTCCTAGGTTTTATCACTTCCAGTTTTCCCTGTTGATTCTCTCATATTTTGGGCTTGTTGTCCCCTTGAAGGTCACCTGCTTCTACCTTTGGGAACATGTTTGATGTTTCACCGGAGACATCCAAATGGCTTCTTATTGTTCCAAACAAGCACACTTACCTGCCTGCTTTACTAAACATATGTTTCAATGCAGGTGGCTTAGCCCACTGGGATATTGCAATGTTATATCACTCTGAAAGCTGACAGAATGAGTCTCTCATCCTCTGTTGTGTATGAGATTTTGCTTTGGGTTTAGGTTGGATTTTTTTATTTTAAGAATAAACATCAGTAACTTTTGGTGCAAGCAAGATTGTCAGTATCGGAGCTACTGAAGCATTTAGCTTTAGGAACTTTTAGACCTTGCTTTCTAGGGTGCTTTTCCCCTCTTCCCTGTTGTTCTTGTGGTTTTGCGGTGTACATGGGCATCAAAGGAGGAGAAGGAAATTCTTCCATTTGCTGTGTACTAGTTTTAAGACTTTATACTGCCCTCCATTGCAGAAGGATTGGGAAAATAAGTCAAATAAGTATGTAAGTATCCATATGAAACAAGTAATGGTAGCAAAGTCTCTGGAGGACCCTAGCAGGGGAGTTTTGAGGAGGAATTGCATACATAGATTTTGCAGTAAGAAGAAAGGTACTCTCTCAACAGTACTTAGATTAGGAAGCTTTCCTAAAGTAGTAATTTTGCATTGCTTTTTAAAGTAGTAAAGACACTATTACAAAGATTGGTGTTTGGTTTGGATTTTGGGGGGTTTTTGATTTTTTTTTGGGGGGGGGTTGGTTGGGTTTTTTTGGGGTTGGTTTTGGGGTTTTTTTGCTGTTTGGCTTTGGGTGGGGTTTTTTGGTTGGTTTGTTTTGGTTTTGAGGTTTAGGTTTGGTTTTTTGAGTGTTTGGTTTTGGTTTTTTGCCCAGAAATCACAGCCACTTCACTTCTGAAAAGTCCTGCCAAATTATTTATGTATTTCATGCGTTGAACTTGTTTATAAGAGGGAAATTAGCTCAATATCAGGATTAGTTTGTGAAAAGTGAATTCAGACCTTGTGTCTGGCTAAACTCATGTCTTTCCTGCTGGGTGAACCCCTCCAGTAGCAGTAATGGTAGAACTGCTGGCCTTGCTCATCCAGACACACGCAGACCATCATTTCTAGATCAGATCAGCTTAGACAATAGCTCCAAATTCCAAGAAGCAAATCAAGCTCTAAGCTAATTTGAACCAGCGATGAAGAGTCTGCGTGTGTTGTGTTACATTAGTTGAAGCTGGGGAGGAAAATGGTGCCCTTCACAAAAGCCATAAGGAGGGCCAGCTGGCCCAACTTCAACTAGAAATAATGTTCTTTATATGTATTTCAAGTCTTCCAGGTCTTAAATGGCAGTAGAATTAACTAACGGATTTCATTAGATTGTGTATATTAGCTTGTTAATGAGTGATAGGTCATGTAACATGCACCAAAAATGCTTAGTCCATTTATTTACCGTCTAGGTCTTAGTTTTGATTGCATGTGAAATATTTGCTGATAAACTAGCAAACATGTTAGGGTTGGTTTTACAAGAGCATTATGGGCTTGCAGCTGTGCCAGCCCTAATAACGAATCTTTAAAGCGAAGGACAGCATTTCCAGCATCATGTATTCAAACTAAAAAATTAGATTTTTGAGGCACAGATTAGCAAAGCTTTGTTCTAGAAATCTATTTTTACAGGGCTGGTACTTCCAGATGCTGTGAAAATGGGTTTAATAAAGATGGACTGATTTGCACCCACAGAACATGCAGAGCCGAGTGCTGGTTTTACAGGCCTTGGTTAGGTGTTTTGCCTTCTGAAGCTTAACTTGCATCTCTCAAAAGCAAATAATTGTTCAAAATACAATTAATTTATTATGTTTTAATCACTGAGATTATGTTGTATTTGTAGGGTTTTGTCTAATTAACAGTTACTTTCCCATATAAAATAAATTCAATAATTATCTGTAGGAATGGAAGGGGCTCAAACACACCAGTCTTGAGGTTATGAGTGTGCCAGTTAACAGCCGAGAGAGCAGAGCCCCAAACTGGGTGGTCTGTGTTGCATATTTCTCTGCTCTGTGATCTTTGTCTTTTTGAGCATTAGAAAAAGTGAAGCTATGTTCATAGGTGTGGCAGTTTTCAGGAGTTGTGGATGAAAAGCTGTCAAGTACTGAGATACACAGCACTGAGCCTTTTAAAAAAACTGTGGATTTGTCCTTGCTAAAACCTCAGGGGTCAGATTCTTCTCTGTTCTGACAAGAGAGGTTGAATAAAGAGCAGAACAGCTACTTGATCTTTGCGGCTTGGGTCATGCTTTGTTACCTATGCTTATTTCAGAACACTGGTTATTCACAACATGTGGTGCCAGTGGACCCCATGGCCCCACACAGAGCCAATGCAACGATGCCTACAGGAACTCCAACCTCAGCGTAATTGTAGGAGCTGAAGGGATTCTCCAGGGCATTCAGATCTGGAGAGTACCAGCAACCAACACATACAGGTAAGGGAGCCATCTCTGGTTGTCATGATATATCTTGGTGTTTGAAACATATCCAAGCTTCAGGTATGCGCTAGGCATATGTGAAGTATTATATTCAGAAATTTGCCTTGATCTGCTTGGGTTTTACTTCTCCTTGATCCTGTTATTTCCAGCCTTTCCAGTCTCAGATTTGTTGTCTGGAAGATGCAACTTGTTGGTGAAAGAGAGAGGAAAAGAAAGACCATCTGAGGCAGACACATCTTTAGCCTAAATGGTTACAGGTTAGGAGGGCTTCAGAAGTAGCTGAAAATCAAGTGGTTTGACCTCCCCAGTCCAAGGGGCGTATATATCCTATATGACATCCATTGAAATCTGGGATCAGCATGAGTTTTTCCCTAGGAAAAACTGACCTAGGATAGGAGGCACAATCTATGTCAATATATCTTACAGCACAGCTTGCATCAAACTTTGCTCAGCATCTTGGCTTTCCTGAATAACGGTGAGTTGAGCCTGAAGCCTGGCTCACTGCTGTAGAATTGATTTTGGAAGCCAGTCACCTAGATGTTGGGCTCTGTGACACTGAAGGTTCTAATGCTTAAATTCCTCTGTGCAGTTATTTTCAAAGGAAGATGATCATATACAGTTCAGTGCTCCTTAATCAGATTTTTACCAATCATTTTTTCTTCTTGCTCTTGCCGGGGAAAGAAGTAAATCAAAGATCAGTTCACTGTATCTGAATGGTAACACCAAGCCATTACATGCATCAGTTTGTAAGCAGAACTATCTGTTTGAATCAATGACTGACTAGTGGTGGGGTTTTTATGCGACATTCCCTATTGAAACCAATGATGGTATCAAGGATTTCAAAGTAGAACACTCCACTGAAGGCTTTGAACAAATTTCAGTTAAAACTTACTGGCACCTTCCTTTTTTTTCTCTTTATTGAAAAAGAATATTAATATTGAAGATAGATGTCAGTCTCTAACAAGCCTACTGCAGTTTTGAGAAACTGGCTAGACTAGGCTAGGCACAAGATCTGCTGGAGTGCCTATTACCGCAAGGATTGATGGTAATGAAAAAAGCATTAATGATATTTTACTCAGCTATCAGAAATGAGTTGCCTGAGGTGAACAGAATTTTTCAGGACCAGCATTCAGTAAATATGGTTATAAAGTATAACCCAAAAGAGAAGAGGCAATAAACTTACAACATTGTCATTTCTTTAATATCACAGTGCCCAAGAAGAGCCAGAATTCCAGTGCAACTGTTGGCTGATTTGTACTACACAATGCAAACCACATGTCCTGCAGGGAGGGCCTGTCTATTTAAGTCCTGTAAATGACCTAATAGACTTTTAGGTTCTGTATAGTTAATGGATGGATAATGTCATTGGTAACCTATATGTAAATGGATGACATTCTCTTTTGTACTTCTTAAGGCTCTGGTAGAGAATTCACAGCCTGGGGAAAGGAGATGGCAATTGTGAGTTTAAATTAACTTGACATCTTCCTGATTCTGTGCTGCTGAAGGGCAGCAGAGTCCCCCAGTACAGCATGGCCCTTGGAAAATGTCAAGTTGCAGTATGAGTTCCAGGGCTTTCCAGAGTCTGGACCCACAGCCTGTATTTAGCTCTTCCCTGCAGGCTTGCTGCACTGTGAATGCTCTAAGTTATCCTGATAGCCATCTCCAATATAGCTGACCCTGAGATAAAACCCTCCAGCTGGCTGTTGGGCTCTGAAGAAAGTTGTTATGCCATATCAGTGTGTTTTACACTGTGTAATGTAGAGCAGTGAGTTACACTCCTGATAATTGCATGAGAAGGATAGAGTTTGTGTAGACATGAGGCAGGATATGCGTTACTAAAGTGCAAAGACAGAAAGCTCAACTTTGCACAGAACTCTACTAGCACAAGCTAACCACACCCAGGAAATCCCATCATGTATGAAGGTCTGCCAAACACCGTAGGTGGCTTCATTTGAAGACTGGAGTCCTGTATGCTGCAGTGCTGATATGGACAAAATCATCTGGTTTGCTCCCAAGGAGCTGCACATTGTGTAGCAATAAAATTAAGCAATACAAAAGAATATTTTTCTTTTCAGATTTCCTTCTAAACATTCAGAATATTTTGCCCATCCCATAGCTAGGCCTGTGATTAATCATGAGAGAAGTGAACTGTAATAAATTACACGTTACCATCCATTATCCAAATTCTCTCAGTTTTTAAGGCAAGAGTGTTTGGTTCATTTTGCTGAGTGCTCCATTTGTTGTCATTTCCACTGTCCTCTCATTTCTTTGGTCTCTTCTTGTAAGGTAACACAGGAACGCAGCACAGTGGAATGCAGAAAAGTGTCCTAAGTTGGCCAGCCCAGGCACTGGATTTTCTCATATCCTCAAAACTAGCTCCAGTGTTTCCCATGACCTGTCTACCCTAGAGTGTTTTTTTTTTTCTCCAGCCCTGGTTTGCACAGCCAATGCACTCTGCTCATCCTGATTCTTCCTGAAGATAGTTTTCTTTTTCAGTTCCTACAACGATCATAGGAAAAGAAAAGGAGGAAGACAGTGGAAGGTATTCTGTGTTCTGAGTATAGCTACTCAGGGTGGTCTGAATCTTTCTTCAGGGCCAATATGGTTAAATGAATTCCTCCTGTAAAAGAAAGTTTTTCCTAAGGAAAGGAATCCTGCTAAAACTTGAAGATAGCCTATCTGGTTAAATAGTGACACCCATTTTGGATAAGGACTGACTCTCACCTGAATCTACCAGGTTTTATTTGTGTGCAGCTGTTGAATGAGGCCAAAATGGTTTCTCCTGACCTCATTGCTGGTATGCAAAATCTGTTCGTACATAGGAAAATATGGCCCCTACTTACAGCCAATTAGCCCTGCCAGCTTACTGTGCCTGACAGTGCACCTCATTAGCCATTACAGAATTCTACAGCAAATCAACTCAGCCTTCAGATTCATGCAGCATCTGTTCAGGGTAGCCCAGTGCTCTGTGTCCATCATTTTTCCCACTGGCTCCAATGCAGCCTTACTGAGGAATGATTGCTTTGGTTATCAGCAGTGGCATGAACATAATCGTGTCACACTGTGAGGATCTAATGTGCTTTGTGGAGCACTTGATGCTCCATAGTTCCTTCAACATCAGAACTGCTCCATGCTGGCTGCCTCAGAGCAGTATCACAAGGTGAGTTCCTCATGCTAATCACTAAGGCAAGCTGCTGGCTGAGAATGAGCTGGCTACCCAACCTGTTCAGGTGCTCACATGTGGTGCGCACTGCTGGTTTGTTCTGCTTGTAGCCTGTTTGTGTGTGACTGTGCTGGGTGGTGCTAGAGGAAAGGAGGAGTTAAAGCAGGGCACCTATATCGTAACTCGTTGGAAGCTGAGAGGGATGTGTTCTCAGCCCTGCCGTCACTGTTTATGTGCTCCAGGTTGAATTTTGCTCTCATGAAAAATGCTGCAAGCTACTAATGTCACTGGAGAATCACCTGCTTATTTCAGATCTACATTGAGCTTGTACCACCACTGAATTACTCAGGAAGTTGAGTAATTCTGTCTTTTGTTGCAGCAGAGATGTGTGTTTTATCATGATTATAAAGTGCTTTGAAATCCTTTGAAAAAGCTGCAAATTTTTTTATGTACTTTGAAAGGGGGGGAGAGCCGAGCCATCTAGTGGTACAGCCAAATCTTTGGGACCTCAGAGTCCTAAGTCGCAGAGTGCAGCAGTCTGTACATACAACCTAGCCACCCTTTGCTGGAGACAATAAGATGTTCATGGTGACTCTGAGTTTAGCTGGGAGGCTTTTGCCTTTCTTATTTACTGCAGGTAATGCCATGTCCATCTACTCTTCTATATTCCTCTGGTCCTGGGAATAGGAGAGCTGTTTCCCATCTGGTCCATGCTACCAGGACCAGCTATGCTGTCTGCTTTCTCAAATCTCCCCCTGTCAGTCTTGTGCTTAATGTTCTCTTTAGCCATATGTGCTGCCCTTAGCAGTTCTTCTGTTCTTTCTCTTCCTTGCTGCAGACCTCTCAAGGTTATGCCTTTTGGGAAACAGGATGTGTTTCATGTATTAAATTTGAAACTACAGGGACTTGCTCACTCTGTCCTCAGTGAGTGTTTGTCCAAGAATCAATGTGAAAGAAACTGGTTTATAGCTACCTGAGTTCATAGGTCTACATACAGCAGGGAACCTCAGTCTTCAAGCTTTGGGTTTAGATTTATTTCAAATGCCTGGTCTTCAAGGCACAGCTCTGTGGCACTGTGTGCAGTTCAGGTGTGCAAATCACTCAGTGCCCAGAAGTTCTTCGTGTACCTTCCACCTGTCTGGGACAACTCAGTTGTTAAGCTCTTGTTTTCTTTTCCGGCAGCATCTCAGGCTATGGAGCTGCTGGTGGGAAAGGAGGGAAGAATACCATGGTCCGATCCCATGGCGTGTCTGTACTGGGAATTTTTGACCTCCAGAAGGATGATACTTTGTATATCTTGGTGGGACAACAAGGAGAAGATGCTTGTCCTAGTGTAAGTGATTGTCCTTTCTGTTTTGTCCTAATCCCTTCTACGAATCTGTTGAGTTTTCTCTTTACGGAGAAAATTGTTCTGCTTGAGGGAGTTGAAGTTATAGGGTTCAAGGGATAGCTACAGTTTTACTGGGAGGGCATGAGTATGAAAAGATGAGGTACCATGTCGCTGTTCTCACTTCCTCTTCCACATTCAGGCTCCATTGATAATACACTACAGGTTCCTGACTGATCTGCATATCTTCAGAGCACGTGTGTGGGTTTTCTGAGAGAAAAGGCAACCTTGCCTTCCTTTGGAGATCAGTCTTCAAGGTTGACTTCACAGTGCTTGGTCTTTGCTCTGCTGTTAAGCCTAGCCCTGCCATTATTATAGTACTGTGCAGCTCTGGAGACACCCAGGGCCTGTTTGGTTATTCTTTGTAAGGCAACAGGAGAGACAAATTAATCACCGCTGAGTCAGTCCTGATTTTTGTATTGCCAGCCAGTTGTTACTGCAGATGCCTTGACAGAAAGGTGCAACTTCCACCATTTGCAGGCACAATAATCTATGAATCGTTTAGTATTCTTTGGAGGATGAGGTAATAGGAGGTTCCTATGGAGGGAGCTAAGCATTATCTGATGAAATTTCACCTGCAGGTTTGAGCTGGACAGTTAAATGCTGTACATTTCTCAGCTGTTAATGGCTGGCGTCCAAGAGATGAAAGTTTAGCAGTCTGTTACAGCAGGGAAGGGTTGAAGGATGCAGGCAAGAAAGACGGGGTCTCAAGGCTGGGTGCCGAAGTAAATAATGTTAAAACTAGTATTATACATATCTACAAACAAACCATTAACATGAAACCTCTCTGAAATGAGAAATGCCGTAACTCAAGCTTCCATCTAATGTCTGTAACTAGGACATTCCAGCTCTATGTAATATATGGACTCATTAAATTGCAGGCTACTGTAATCTTAGTGAGAATTTATTGAGTGCTAATGCAATTCTTTCATTGAGGCAAAGAGATTGCATTGACTTGTAGAAGGGACTTTTACTAGATTGAATTGTAATCAGTTATGTCTTTGCCATGAAGGATTATAATTTTTTTAATTTAATTGTAATGTAGTGGTTCCTTTGGGTCATTGACATTGTCGTTTTATTAATCATTCCTACCCAGCCCCAAATCAATTACGGAGAGGGAAAACTATGGAAAGGAGGATTATATAGTTCTATAGGCAACACAAAATGGATGCTATTTATTCTCTGGTGCAACCCAGGATGTGTTTTATGGTCAAGAGAATAATTTGTGACCAGGGGATGCTTTTAGCAAGTTCTTCTTCCAAAAGAAAACACATACTTGGAAACAGAAGGTCGTTCCTATTATAACAACCGTTAGTGCATTTTTCCCTTAAAGTGTTGTTTGCTTAGTGAGTTCAGTGTGTATAACAAGAACCTGTTACTGAGATGAAGCATATAAAATAAGCTAGAAGCAAAGTTTGCAAGCTGCAAATACTCAGAGCAGAGTCTTGCTTGTTGTGCACTTTAGTGCTCCAATTTAAAGTTAAATCAAGTTAGGTCATAGTCCAGAAGTACTTATAAATGTTTGGTTTGAAATCGGTTAGTGAATTCAGTGGTTTGCCTAATATAGAAGGTTCATTACATTTGATGCTAATTGTTGGAGGGGGAAAAAATGCGACGTAGGTAATACAGGGACTTATTAGTGAGGTATTTGTTTTAACATCAAGTCAACATTGCTATCAAAGGTGGGATTGCACCTATTTGCTATGCTTTGAACTGGCTAGCATTGGTAATTATAGACAAAATGCTGCTGCAGCATATGTCAGGTAAACACCAGTACTTGCTTGGAAGTCTAGGTGGCTAGTCTTTGTTGAGCTTACTGCTACTGTCCGTGCTATGACTGCCTAAAGCTAGCTCTGGTGCATCTATGTGAACCACTGATACACCTGATATTCTGGGTAGATGCACGTTGGCTGCCAGGCCCCAGCCGATAGGGCATTGGAAGAGGAGTAAAGAAGCTTGGGTTCTCTCTGTATCTCTGCCGTTTGGCTGGTTTGTGACATGGGGCAAGTCACATAATCTGCTGAGTTACTCCTTTCTGCCACTTACGAAATACAGATAGTTTATGCTAGGAAGTATTTGCAGTAAATTCTGCTGCATCCTGTATGTTAAAAGTTTATGGAGCTGTTTTACATGGTAATAGATATCAGCACTGAGCTTGTTTCAAAATAATTCAATTTAAATGGCAACAAATTCTTCTGACAAAGGCTGAAACAAAAAGCAAGACTCTTCTAGAAGAGCATTCGTTTGCTTCTGCTTATGTAGTTTAGCTGGAGAACGGTTTATTGGCTTGGGAAAGTGAAAGACCCCCAAGGCCTGTGTGTGTACAAGGGCATGAAGATTTCTTACCAGAATTCAGACCTGGTCTTCTGTTTGCAGACTAATGAAGTTATACAGAAAGTCTGCATTGGAGAGAACAATGTGATTGAAGAGGAGATACGTGTGAACAGAAGTGTCAATGAATGGGCAGGAGGAGGTGGAGGAGGGGGAGGTGCAACTTACATATTTAAGGTATGAAAACATAGTCCTTGTGCTCTTCAACATGAATACATCCTTCTACTTGCTTCTAGGGTTGCATCCTGAAGTTTCTGAGATCCCTGTCTACATCTCTGGGAAAGAGTCCACAAAGGGAGCTCAGGGGTATCCTTCGTCTCCAGTTGATAGCTGTAGAGAGCTGAGTTGGCCCTTCACAACTGTATGCGGTAGCATGGCCACATTTGCTTCAGTGGCTTGGAATTTCCTTTGCAAACACAATAGTTGGACCTGGATTTTTTTTTTTCCTTTTCAATGCAAGTGGAGATGCTGAAGCATAATTCTACAGCAAATTCCTCATGACTTTATTCAAATCTATCATTGTAGAACATTAGATTTCAGCTAGATTTAGCTTGTACCATACAATGACAAGAAAAGTTGAGGATAGCCTGTGTATTTTCTCTTCACAACCCTATAGCAAGGGGCCGCTGATCTTTTGTGTCATGTACTAGCTAAGACAGTACTCATTCCAAACACCATTTTCAGGCATTAACAATATGTTTAGATCCCTCAGCTTCTACATAATTCTACCTAACCCTGCATGCTTATGTAGTTTCCAGTTTAGCAGACTGTATAGGTGTAGAATTAGATTGCACTATGTAGAGCAGCATTTTTTAGCTGTTTCATTTGATGAAAGTCATCACACAGTAACATTACAAGCTTTCCAAGAGCCATCAATGCTGTAGGTACAATTCATAGAGCTGCTGATGCCACTGTTCTCTGTTACAGAACTTGGGAGGACTAGTGCTGTTCATTAATCTTTTGAATGTGGGTGTATAAATAATGCAGGGGTAATTTGTAGTGCTGAGTGGTCCTAGATGCCTGCTTAGTGCACCATGCAGCCACTTGCATGTGGTGGAACTTCCATTTGTGTGTTTCACTCAATTTGAACACTGCCTTTGTTTCTGAATTTGTTAAGATGGAGAATGGAGAACCGGTCCCCTTGATAATTGCAGCAGGAGGTGGTGGCAGGGCCTACAGGGCCAAAACAGACACATTTCATCCAGAAAGGCTGGAGAATGATTCTTCTATTCCAGGGCTGAATGGAAATTCAGGAGCTGCAGGTAAGAAAATTTCTTCTTTTTAAGAAAACCTTTGTGAATACAATGTACTCCCAGATTCCTCCTCACAAGGAGGTGAGGCAAAAGCACAGTTCAGGGGGAACATGGAAGTATAACAGATGCATATAGGATATAACACAGCACAGGATACTTGGCCTAAATCATCAGAGATGGTATATCCATAGCAATGGCAGCATTCTCCCAAAATAAAGTAGTGCCTCTCATAAGCAAAGTTGTTTGATTTTTTTTTTTTATGTGGGAGTTTGAAGTGCCATCCTCTCATGGCCATCCTGCTCCCTGCACTGTTTTGTGCTGTGTAGACATACTCACAGTTTCCCTGGCTTATGCAGAAAGAGCATAATTGCACCCTGGCTAGAAGTCTCTGTGAAGAGACCTTGGATTGAACAACCAGCAGAGCTAAAAGTGAGTCACTGGTGAGTATATTATATTTAGAGTGGGGCTGGGACATGTTTTCACATCGCTTTTGCTAAATTCCTTTTGTTCCACTTCAGAACTGACATAGGTTTTTTTCAAAAGTACTTTTTGCAAAGAGAAGGGGAAGGCTCTGTAAGCCCGAATCAAGTGGTTGGGGAGTAGGCAAGGGTGTCTTTATACATTTTCCATAGAAAATACTTGGCCTTATTTGCCTCGTGGAAGAAAATTAACTCTATCCTTTCTGAAACCAAGACAGTATGGCAGGTGAAAAGAGGTGCTGGTGATGAATGTGGTCAGAAAACCCTACAGAAAGGTCAGTGTAGCACTGTGTAGCAAGCACAATCTCCTCTTCTAACCAAGGCATGAGGTTCTTACTTTCAGCTGAGGTGCTTTGACAGAGTGTTTGTTCTGCAGATACCAGCAGTGCTTGTGGGTTTTGAGTTTTTTTGTTTGGTTGCTTTGGTTTGGGTTGGTTGGTTGGTTTGGTTTTCACAAAAATAATCCCTACCTGTGCCTTTTCTCTTCTCTTAACTGCAGGTGGTGGAGGTGGCTGGAATGATAACACTTCCTTCCTGTGGTCAGGAAAATCCTTGCTGGAAGGTGCTACTGGAGGAAGATCCTGCCCCCAGGCCATGAAGAAGTGGGGGTGGGAGACAAGAGGGGGTTTCGGAGGGGGTGGAGGGGGGTGCTCCTCAGGTGGAGGAGGCGGAGGATATATAGGTAAAGTGGCTTCGTGTTCAAGGTGTTCCTTCCCCTCCTTTAGTGCTAATGATCAGCAAAATGCTGATAGATAATTCTCCTGTAGCTAGCATATTTGACTGTTAATGTATTAGTATGTCTGTGTGTTGCCTTTTTAGCACTAGATAAGCGTATGCCATTTATTCTTTGAGCACATAGCCTGATGTCAGTGCCTCAGCTGTAACTCTGGCTTTGCACTCTGCAAAATGGGCCATCAAGATCCTGCTGTGATTCTTGAGCCTTCTATTTGGGGTTATAGTGCTGAAGAAGGAGGAGCCACAGGCTGTGTGCTCCCATTGCCAGCATCATGGTTTTGAGGACTTTGTTCCTGGAGACTGGCAGCCAGGCTTTATGCCTGGGGAGAGATGCAGCTACTTCTACCCTGCCCTGCTGTGAGTGAACCTTGGTCCTGTGCAGATTTTCTCTAGGGGCAGAGGCTCAGGCTGCCAGCCAGGATCTGTCTTAATAACAATGGTGGTGTTGGCTTCAGTCAACAAGGAGCTAATTTCATGTGCTGTGGGTCTCAGGGCAGCTGTCAGATGGCATTATGTTGATTATAACTGGTGTGGGCCAGATTCAGTATCTCTACTAACCCTTAATCTCCTGGGCCACATAGATTTCCCAGCCATCTGCACTGTGGTGGACTTCTTAACCCCTGGTTCTCCACAGCTTACGTCAAGTATATGATAGACTAGAAATCCTGAGAGGAAGTAATGAATTTAAGTGATTAAGTGCATGTTTTGTACCAATGTTACTGTGTAATGCTTCTTTTTCCAGCAAAATGCCTCACATAACATAATTTTCATTTCACTGAAGATGGTTAAAGAAGAAAACCCATTTTAGGGTGGGGTGGGGGAATCTTTGCATGCTTGTAGTACAAAATATATGGCCTGTACTGTGCTTCTAGTATCTTGTCTGTATTGCCCATAGTTTGCTCCTTATAGGTATTATATGCCCAAGCACAAATGTGCAATTCATAAATTCCTTCAGAGTCCACTCCTGGTGGCCACCCTGCTTTCAGGGTGCAAAGGAGAGGAAGGATATCAGCTTATTCATTCCCTCTGCTGACAGTACATACCTTGATCAGCAAGGGTACTGGACCCTAAAGTACTGGTGTTTTCCAGTCTTTTGGCTACAGTAATTTTAAGAAAAGCTTATATGTTTCATAGCATACAAACTGTTAAAGATGAGGTTTGTGCCTTAGTTTGCAATAGTCAGCCTAAAACAGAGCTAAGAATTTGATTGTCACAAGCTGCTGCTATTAAAGTTCTGGAGATAAAAGACCAGTGGTTCCTGCCACAACTTGCTAAGTATTCCCCATATGTTAAATACTTTGATTTATTCTCTTTTCTCATTTGGATGTCTCCCTAAATATGCTGAAGTCATGCATGTTGAAATGCTTATCTGTATTTTAGTGCCAATGAGCCTCCGTCTGTTAAGGTAACTTCTGGTTTGACATAGGTGGCAATGCTGCAGTGGACAATGACCCAGAGATGGATGGGGAGGATGGTGTGTCCTTTATTAATCCAATTGGTACTTTATACACTCCAGCACTTAAAGGTATTCATATTAGTCTGAAGTCTTCTAGTGGGTTTATTTCATGTTAAGAATAGTTTGCATCTATAGGAGACTTTACAACCCTTTGACTACAGCTTACTGCCGTAATGAACACGAGGGGGCAGAAAGATAACAAAGTCCGATGGAGAATAAACAAGTAGCAGGAAGAAGCTGGGTAGAAAGAGCATCAAGGCTACTAGAAAACACTTCCCAACAATACGGTATACCAACCTATAGAATAATTTTGGCCAAGGAAAGTGATAACAGAACCTGAATAGTTAAGATAATTCAGGAAAGAGACAAAGCACGTGGCTGTTCACTGACAAACACGTTCCTTAGAGCATCCCTCAGCAAAGAATCCAGGTTGGACCAGGGAGTTTCTTGAGAAAACAGTACAGTGCTGCACAGCAGTGGTAGTGATAAATACTGCAATTCCAGTCTGTGTCAGTGTCTTGAATACATTTTTGATATGTTCAGAAAAATACAAAGATATATTTTCTTCAAAAACCAGTCTGCCTTAGAGCAGCCAGAAGTATTTTCAAATACAGGTTCACTCTGACCCGATAGATTTAACCAGAAAGTTTTGACACCACTGTAACATTTGATCTGAGAGGAAGTAAAGACCAGGAAAGAAAATGGTGAGCCCCACAGACTGCTTGAAAGGGCAGGTTTCCCTTAGCCTTGGCAGCAGGCTCCTTGCTAGCCTGGTAGGACTATCTGCTCAAAGAGCCAGTGCAACTCAACTGCACTGGGGCTAATATAGCTGGATGTTGTTTCCTACGTGAGAAAAGGTCAGAAGCTATGGAAGGTGGGGAGAAATTAGCCTCTTAGACGAGGCCCACCCTGCCACATCTGGCAGTTACGAACACCATGCTCCCTATTTCTGTTAGTGCTCAAGGGAATGTAATGAATGATCTTCACAGTAATTAACGCAGCTTCTTTCATCCACTCCCTAGTGACAGAGGGGCACGGAGAGGTGGATATTAGGCTGCATCTTAACTGCAGTCACTGTGAGATGGACGAGTGCCGTGTTGATCTTGAGACTCAAAAAGTCATTTGCTTTTGTGAACCAGGCACAGAATTGGCTGAGGATGGTGTGTCTTGCATAGGTAAGTAGGTGTATGCAATAGGCTGCTAATGTCGGAAGTGGAAAATGCATGGCAAAAATATAGTTTGGACTGAAAGCCATCCTGGAGTTGTTACCGAGTCTGTCTTAAAACTGGCTCCTGTTGAATGTTATGTTCTGCTGGTAGATGCTGCAGAGTTATTTTGCTAGGATATAGACGTATCAGTGCTGAGGAATGGTGCACAGAGCAGCATTGCTGGTTTGTTTTACCATATATGTTTGGCATGCTGGGAAGCACTGATGAGAGTCAAATTTTGTGTCCGGTTGTGCTGATACTCACATTCTGCTCTGCAATCATGAAAGCTTGCTCACTGAAGGAATTTTCTAACTAAACTTAAATTCCAGGTAGTCCTCTTAAGAAATAAGGTGAGGGAGAATGTAAACCCTTTAAATTTGGACAAACAATGTGCAAGTGCAGAATCTGTGAGAGATCTCTGAGGAAAAACTGAAGACCATACCTGTGCTTGCCTTACTTGAAAGACCAAGTGCTCAGAGCTCTATTACTAGATTTGCTTCATATTCTTGCCCAGCACTTAGAGCAAGTGACTCCAGGGTTTTGGGATCCTGCTCTCAGCTTCATCACTGACATGGGAAAATTGTTCTGTATTTTTACCATTCCCATCTGTAAAATGGGTGAAAAGCATGGTCATTTTGCCAGTGTGAAGTAAACCTTAATAGATGGTCATTCAGTGCCTTGTGATCCCAAGTGAGGATGCAGCTATGGAATACTTCATCCTACGCTTACTGTTATCAGGTTTTTCTGCCTGGATTAAATGCATTTAGGAGATGATATATTGCAGTCCTCCTCCTGCTTTTGCTGTGATTTGGCATTGATAGCAGCACTTTAACCCTGGCAATGTAATATTCTTTCCACCTCCCCAACCTCCTGCCCCTGGTTTTTATGGTCTTGTTTTCATTCCCAGGGAGTGCGCACATTAATTTGTTGATAGCAAACCATCTGTTTTAATGGCTTGATATTAATTGAGGAAAAGTGAAACAATGAGGTATTGGAGGTCAGAGATCCCAGGAGCAGATCATGCCAGAGGTTGTTCCCTACACTATAGGAACAGCAGATGAGTAAATGGAAGGAGGAGCAGAAAAGCTGTCTGCAAGAAAGTGACTGCTGGAAGATCATTTCAAACATGTAATTCCTTCTTCTTCTGCTTTTGTTACAGCTGAGCCAGTGGTTCATCTCCCCCTCTCCTTGGTCTTGTCTGTAGTGACTTCAGCGTTGGTGGCTGCTTTAATTTTGGCTTTTTCAGGAATCATGATAGGTGAGTGTTTCTCTGCTAAAGATATTTCCATATGAGGGCTGGATGTGAGCCAGGGATAATTGGACCCTGGGAGGCAAAGGATTCAGGTTTTTAACTACTGCAGTATTTAATGACACCTTCCCACACACACGCCTTAACTTCAGATTTCAGTAGTTGTTTCCAACCACAATTGCCAATTTGAGGAGGTTTCAGTTACTGACTGCGTCTTAGAAGAGATGTGATTCCTTGTGTTGTAGTGTAAAGCTGCCAGAACACAGCTGCCACTGTTTTTGTGAGATTTGGTGTTGGTCTTTAATGCCTAAAAGCAAGATTTTTATTTGTGTGCCTATATACAGCTTTCGTCTCTTAATGCATGGCATTTAGGCTTGAAATTCTCACATAGGCTCCCCTTTCACAAACTGCTACTTAGTAGGATTTGGGCATTCTTGGCATCTTTATTCAAAATTCTAACAGGTACTTTTCACCCTTCCTTTTTCCTTTTTTCAACAATTGCTCACCTTCATTCGATTGCAAGCAGAATAGATTTGAATCAATGAAAAGCAGCCAGGGATTCAAACCACAGCTCTGCCACCTTTCTTTGGCCACACTGTATATAGTCTGGAGGAGGGGAGGGATGGGATGTACCCAGAGCAGTAAATGCCAACTATTAAATTAGATCTGTGCAGCTGTTTCGGTTTTAAGAATTTCAGGAGTTATCAGTTGCACACACATGGTCCTACATGTATGATTTCTGGCCCAACAGTACCCCTTTAAAATTATTAATTAGTTCTCAGGGAATGGAAGAGTAATCCTCTTTCCATCCAACTACCCTATCACTGCCATCTCAGGAAAGAGCAGTGATTTAAAAAATCAAAGCAAAAGCAATGAGGAAGAAAATGGAGGACAGGAAGGGTTTGTGGATAGGTTATTACATCCATCTGCCTTTGTGAGTGCATGTTTACCCCTTAAATTCTTCCCCTGAGCAACATCTGCTGGAGAGGATGCAGTGTCTATTACCATCACAGGCTTTGGGCTCAATCAGCTCCCTCAGAAATCAATACTAAGGGTCATAGTGTTTAACCTGCTCATGATTGGCATCTTGCTTTGAAAAAAAATACTGCAATGTCAATTACTATTTCAAGAAATATCCACAGGGTGTCTTCTTTCAAGGCATGATTCCTTAATGACGTTTCAGAAGTATCAGTGAAGCGACTGAAGGAATAGAACGCTACCGAAACCTGATTTCAAATGTAGTCCAACCCTGTTATTTAGAAACACAAAGTTTTGCAAAATGAGCTAGTTTTCTGTACAGTGTGTTATTCTGAGGTGAGAGTTTATTCTATCAATTTTTGAACAATATGATGCAATATAATGCATTTCAGATTTTAGTCACTTCTATGTGATTTAGGAAAGCAGGTTATATCCCAAGCTTGGATCTGGACTCATTCTTGGAAGTTCCAGTTAAACTAAAGAGCTAAACTAAACAGAATTAACTAAACTAAGCTAAAGCAAAAACTTCAGAACTGTGAAATCAGAAATCTCCACAAGTGAAGTTCATTGTACTTCTTCCAAACAGTTCATGAGCAAGCCTGTTTCTTTGGAAGATGTATAAATCAAAAGTTCCTGGAAACTTCGGATTCCATCTGTAATTATTTGATACACGGAAATATGACAGTCTGGTTTGATTCACTGGAATTTGGCCACATAGCAAATTCCAGTGAGATGTGCTGCACAGCTGCTGTCTTGTTCCGAAGTCAATCTGTGTCTCTGGTGTTCTGTATTCTCCACATGTAGTATATCGTCGGAAACACCAGGAGCTACAAGCCATGCAAATGGAGTTACAGAGCCCAGAATATAAGCTGAGCAAGCTGCGTACCTCCACTATCATGACAGACTACAATCCCAACTACTGCTTTGCAGGAAAGACCACATCCATTAGTGACCTCAAAGAGGTGCCTCGAAAAAACATCTCTCTCATCCGGTAAATTCATCTTTGCCTTTCCTGTGCTTCACACTATGTACACCAGTATGCTGGCTCTCTAACATGAACTCACATCTTCGTGCAGGCACGTACAAATTTTCATGCGCTTTTAGGCTCATGCCACTTTTCATAAGATAGAAGTTGCAGTAGTTAAGCTTGTGTGAAGGGGACTAGACTTTGGCAGTCTTCTTGACCTGTTACACGTGCCGTGTTAATCTGAGAGTATGAGAGGAATAGAGGAGTCACCATCAGTAACTCAGACACATCTTTTGCAGACTGTGCAATGAGTGGGCCATTTCCACTATTAATTGTTGAAATGCTGGGAAGGCTGAGGCTTGTAGGAGGCTCTTTTAAAGTCCTTGGTAAAGATAATGACATCCTTAAGTAAAAGAGCAGAAAAATCAAGGGGTTTGAGACTGTCATACAGTATGGAAAAAAAACCCAGGAATATAAAGTCAGCAGGGTAGTCACGTCTACATCAGAACTTCTGGAGAGTTTGAAATAGTCTCTTAAGAAACACTTGAAAATTTGGAGCTCTTTCCCACATTGCTCCTCTGCAGGGTACAGTGTGTGCCATTTGTCAATGTGACACTACCCTGGTACCATGAAGTTTTACACAGAAAACCAAGAAATCGAAGCAGGAGAGCTTAGAAGACTAGCGAGCTTATGCTGCTAATAATGATGATGCTCAGAGCAGTCTATGTAGTCTGCAGTGCTTTGCTGTCTCTTATCTCACTCTCCTTTACCTGCACATCTTGCTGGACTGCATCTGCAAGTTTCCAGTGTACCTTGTGCTGCTGCTGCCTGTGTCGCTTGGGCTCTGGAAGGATTTTTTTAAGTACGGCAGCTGCAGAGAGTTGGGAATTGATAAGGGCAGGGACTCTTTGGGAGGAGGTTGAGTTATGAGCTGTCGAGATCTAGTTTTATACACTCAGTTTGTAGTAAGTTGGTCAGGCTTAGCCAAGAATAGTGTTTCAAGCTGATACCTACAAAATGTTATTAAAAGAAGTGGCTGAGTCACAAGGAGCACAGGTCCTTACTGTGGTTTCACTGGCCTTTATCCTGGTGAAACTACAGACAGCTTATGCAACAACAGAGCAGATTGCCCATGGCAGCACCTGTTTGGACAGCCAGAAGGGCAACAGCCTGTACAAAAAGAGTCCACCAATAGACCAGAGAGCAGAATCAGGGAGGCTCTCAGGCCAGATCTGGCTCCACCGGGAAGGTACCTCTTGTAGAAGAGAGCCTTATTTGAGAGCCTTTAACCAGAACCGAGATGCAAGAATGTCTCTTAGATGCTTGAACTTACTGCGCAATGCGCAACTCACGCAGGGTTAAGAGGGACTCAGGGTCTGGGAGGCAGCCTCATTCTCTCTGAGTTACGTTGTTATGACATGCCACTTATGTGGTACAGCTATTGTTGTACCAGTTGACTTAATGGGAACTGAGTGAAGATTGAATAGACAGGTATACAAAATCTGCATCACAAGGACATAGGATATGATCTGTTGTGTGATTACTGTATTTCCTTTCACCTTTTCTTATACCCTTATTCAAAATAAAACTGTAAATTTTGTAATATGATCAGTGCCAGAAACTGTTCTCAGCATGAATTCCTAGAGCAGAGTGCTTTACAAAGCACTATCATCACCATTTACTGGCTAAGGTACTTACCCAGAATTACAAAATAAATCAGGAAAAGATACTTGGTTTAGAATTCAGGTCCTGCGAGAACCATTTTGCTTTGTGGTTTCTTTTTCAGTGTTTTATTTAATGGTGGTGCATAAATACCATGGGAACTGTTAATGTGTTTTGGGTGTAGGAACGCCAAGACTTAAGACCTATCTTTATTGACTTATTTTGAAGAGCCCACCACTATAGCACTGACACCAACACCATAGAAGAGTACTATCCACTCAGTGCCAGCAGCTTGATTTCACTGGCGTCTGTGTTTTTGAGGTTTGCTTTCACTGCCAATTAAATACATTGTAGGTCCAGGAAAGATCACATCAATGTCTGGTTCCCTGCATAGTGTCCCTATCCAGTTGCCCTTGTTTCACTGCTGTGAAAATTGTGAGCCTCTTCTGTGATCTGTGACCACAGTCTTATAATGTACGTTCTCTGTAGTAAAACCTTCTTGTCTTCTCTGGTCTGTCCAGGGGTTTGGGCCACGGAGCCTTTGGTGAGGTATATGAAGGTCAGGTGGCAGGGATCCCCAGCGACCCCACTCCCTTGCAGGTGGCTGTGAAAGTAAGTGAAAGTGTATGAGTTATCATGATGGTTTCATGCATCTTTCACCCTAGAGTCTCAATGCTTTAGAAAAATGAAGATGAATTAAGCGTTACTATAGTACTGAAGGATGTGGCTAGAAAGGTTACTGCCCAGTTGCAGCACTTTAATCCATCATAGTTGATGGTACAGCTTGTAGCGTATGGGCTTTGTGAGACTATTAGAAGAGGTTTATAAGTAGTAAGTAGCAAAGATTTCCTACACAGCTGCAGTTTGATAAATAAATCCGTCCTCTGTCCATCCTCCACATGCTATGCCTGGTGTGGATATCTGTCGAAAGCCTTTGAGTCAGAGGCCAAGGTCTTCACAGGGCCAAGAGCAGCTGGAATAGGCATCAAGGAGCCTGCAGGTAGATAGCTGTTTTTCCAGGGATCTCACCACTCCATTACAGGATGGATTTGGACTGGATGTGTAGCTGTATCCTAAGAGGCCCTGGTAAGGTTCTCCAGGCCTTCAGCAGCCTACCTAGCTTGTTTTTTCCTAGAGCTTATGTAGCAGCATAGTCCTACTGTTGATTATAGTTCATAGTCTTGCTGGGAGATAGGAAAACTGAACTGTGAGAGAGCTCAGGAGCTGTGGTCTCTTTCCTCATCCTCTGTACCACAGAGTCCCATGTATTGAGCCCTGTTCCCTGTGCACTCTGGGCTATTTCCTTTGCTGGGAGGAGGATGACAGTGGTGTTGATGGGCCATGTGTTCTGATCTTTACCTTTCAAGAGACTTCACAGTAAGCTGTTATCTTAGAGTGAAGTTTCTCTCAGAGAAACAAGGATTGCTGCAGAGAATGTTAGTGCTTTTGGTGTGCCAGGTGTTCTACATCTGTAAGTTTAAATATCTTCTCCTCGTCAACCTGTTCTGTCTTTTCCAGACGTTGCCAGAAGTGTGTTCAGAGCAAGATGAATTGGACTTCCTCATGGAAGCTCTCATTATTAGGTGTGTATAAATAAGATCAACAGCACTGGTATAGGCTTGGAAAGCTAGCACTGTAAAGAAAAAGTTGCTTTGAGAGGTAATGTCCACGCAACACAGCTAGTTGTTTTAGTGCATGGGTGTGAGTATTTTACAAAGAGGGCAGGCATTACGTTCCTGTTCTATTCTTACAAATAAAGAGGCACCAGATAGTGAAAAGCTAAATTTTCAAGAGCATCTACACTGATTTTCATTACCAAAATGAAACTCTTTAGGGCTACTTTTCAGAACAGATAATAGGATCCTTTTATTTCTCTTAGAGATCAGAACATAAGGTAGAAACAAACCTTAGGAGTTGGGGTTGAGTGGTCAAAATTGAAAGGTGGCATTGACTTAATGCTGCTGTCATGTCACATGTCAGTGACATGTCCATTTCTCATCACACTGCGGTCTGGAGAAATAAGGAGTTATCAGAGACAAGACCTTGAGGAATAGCCCCTGCATAAGCAGATCCCTCTGTCAGTATGTTACTTGGAACAATTCTGCCCTAGACCAGCTTCTACCCTTTGGATAGGGAAATTGAAAGCAGCCTTGTCGTTGTTATCATGCATCCTTTGCTTCCTATGTGCACAAGTCTTACTGTAGCCCAAAAAGGATGCAGAATACAGGAAAAAGCAGGCAAAGCAGCGCTCCCCCTTTACCTCTGTTCCTGCACTATGCAGACGGACACAAAGCACAGGGGTAGCACTTTAGCTTTATCCAGTTGCCCTATCCTTACCTTTGAGATTTGTTATTTTCTGGAAATAAAAATAAAAAATCTGCACAGCAAAACATTTGGATCCTTTTCTGCATCTTGTGCTTTTTGGATCAAAGCTGTTTCATAATTGAATCTTCCTGTCTCCACAGCAAGTTCAACCACCAGAACATTGTGCGCTGTATTGGGGTGAGCTTGCAGGCACTGCCCCGTTTCATCCTGCTGGAGCTTATGGCTGGAGGTGACCTGAAATCCTTCCTGAGAGAGACACGGCCTAGACCGGTAAGAAAAGAGAATATCTAATTCTATTTAGTAAGCTGCTGCCAGAAGGCAAATACATAACTGTGAAAGAGCTGATCCATGCAGCTACTGTTTACCAGCATTTTAGAAGGTCAGAATATTTCTATTGCTAGAAGACCACTGGGGAGCAGGACACATGTATAGGGAGCAGATGCTGGAGTTACGCAGAGATGCCTCATCCCTGGACTTTGGTAGACAGCATTGCAGATACTGTCTAAAAAAAGAATGGAATCAAAGGGGTTTGTTTGTTTATTTGTTTATTTTAATAAGTTAAACTCTACTCTTAGCTTCCTCACACCAGCTGGGGGCAAGCTAAGAGGAAGCATTGAGCTAGTAATGCTAAGCCCATTATTTAAACTGCCGATGAGGTACATTTCTGTGCATATCTGTCAGTGCAAGTTTGACACAGGCAAGGAGAGAATCCAGCCTGGAGCTGCTGACTTAATAGCAAATACCTTTAGTCCAGAGTTCTAAAGATTTTTTTCCCCACTGAAATCAGCAACAGTAGGAAATGACAGTGAGTTAGAAATATGAGAAAAATACATTACGACTTCTAGGGAGGAATCAGTATTTCAGAAGAATGAAGTTCGCTCTGAGGCCATGGATCAGAAAGGCACCCCACATGTTGTTAAAGCACCAGGGCACAGCTTCATACTTTGTCTCTATGTTTTTTTGACATGGGGCAAATTGTTGGATTTTTTTCAGTACAAGAGACACACAAATTGGCTGTAACAGATATAAATAAGGTTCTTCCTCAAGGTATCTTGAAACAGATTGACTTTGCATTTTTGGCTTGCAGTCTGGTTTTCAGACTTGTAAGATGCTTTGTGTTGCACAGGAGCACCACAATCTTGAATAGGTTGCAGTAAAGTGTCTCCTGCCTGGTTAAGAAGGCTAAACACCCAAAATGAAGATGTTTGCAAACTGAGCAAGCAGTCTTTATAAACAGAGGTTGGTTTTCTGTAGCACCTGGAGATGCTCTTGTCAGGTCATGCAAATGGGCTGAACTTGGTGGTAGGTGAATGCGGAAATTAATGTTTTGCAATGTGGGCTCTGCTCTCACCCAGTGCAGAGCAAATTGGCATGGTCAAGGTATGCTGCCTGGTAGGTGATTTGTTTAACATTGCCATGTCAGGCTGTGCTAGATGTGTGAAGTGGCAGGTGAAACTGGATGGTCCAGGGCAAGACATCAATCGTTTTGTAATGGAAGCATCTTTTTGGCTTGCTAAATTAGAGAGAGAAACAAACTCAGTAATGATCAGGATCTTGTGAGGAAGCGCCAAGAGTCCTGAATTCATTAGTCCTGAACAGGAATTTTTACCTACTTGCAGTAAAATCATCCAGTTGCTTTTGTGCCTGAAAAGCCCTTAATCTTTATAGGATGCAGTCATGGGAGCCTTCTCAGCTGAGGGGTTTCTTTCTGTTTGCCCTTACCCAGTCATGAAGTCCTTCTTGCAAGCCAGAGCTTCCATTTCTGTTAGTGGTCACTCTGCAACCCCTGTCAAAGCTAACATCAGAAGAGGTGGATGGTTCACTCAAGGCACAGCATACTTGGTATTTTTCTTTCTGCCTTCACAGTCTGTCCTTCCTTTCCTCTTTTTCCCATATGCTTCCTGACCTATTTGAGGTTGCCTGACACAGGGACTGTTCCCAGCACCTTGAAGATCCTCACCTATTTCTGCATTTAACTTGTTCCCAGGATTGAAGCAAACCTGGGACTCATGCTGCTGTTTTCAGCTTTGTCTCAGGCCTGTCACTCTTTGGGAAAGCTGAGGTTCAAATGCGGGTGGGCCGTTGAAAGCTGAAACTGATTCAGAAAAAGTTTGCAGTCCCTCTTTAACAGTTGGGTGAATGTGAACAGCCTGACTTTATGCAGGTACGCACCCACATGTTTCTGCTCCACTTCTGACACCTTCCTTCCCTTTGCCCTTTATACCTGCCTTGC
Source organism: Psilopsiagon aurifrons (assembly GCA_025447955.1). Taxonomy (NCBI): domain Eukaryota; kingdom Metazoa; phylum Chordata; class Aves; order Psittaciformes; family Psittacidae; genus Psilopsiagon; species Psilopsiagon aurifrons. The sequence goes on along the minus strand of JAOEHY010030615.1, from coordinate 13,050 downwards.
CTTGCTTCTGCTGACATCCCATCTGGTGGCTGCCTAGCAAGAAAGACGGGATAATTCACTGGCTGGCTGCCAGGGCAGCTTCTGAGGGGTTATGGCACCTGTGAGTCCTGAGAAATCAGTCTCTGGTGCACATGTTTTACTGCTGGCTCAGGAACTATGAGGGTAGGAGACTTGACTGATGAGAGATGAGATGTGTGCAGGGTGTTGTGCTCTGTGAAGTATGGGATCAAGCTGTGGAAGTGGATTTGCCCTCTGCATATACTGGAGATGTGACAGTCTGTGTACATGAGACCTGTAGCTCCGTACTGCTGATGTATCTTTGTACTACTCTTAATGCAGCATGAGCTGCTTTGTTCCTGCTATCACTCATTCAAGGAAGACAGGCAGAAGGTAGGCACAGCAGACTGGACGTCTTGCTTTCCAGGCCCATTAAAGGAAAGACAAGGAACAGTGCAGAGTAAAAAGGCTTCGATAAGCTGTGTTGCCAACAGGAACTGATTGAATACATGAGACCTAGCTGACTGACTCAGTAACAGAGGTGCGCTGTTACTGTGCAGTAAGCACTGTACGAATTACTGGTTTTATTTCCCCTTGTTTTTTTCCCAGTTTTGTATTTTCCAGCTGGTTTCTGTACTACCTTGTCTTTTCCACCTACTACTGCTTTCAGCCTGATTGCAAAAGAGAGATGTGTGTGTTCATTCTCTACCTTCATCCCCCAGTTGCTCTCCCCACTTCCCTGCCAGTAATTTCAAATTCATTTTCCAGTTTCAGTCAAATTTAATAGAGGTGTGAAAGGCATTAACTTGGCATTAATTCTGAGACTTCAGGAAAAAGAAAGCACCATGCTAGAGTGACCACTGAGAAAAACAGTTGTCCTGCTTGGTGTGCCACTGGCATGTGAGAACTCATGTGACTTGAAGCAAGATACATGCATCACGCTGCCATACAGTGCCACTGAAAAACGTGGAAGGGAGCAGGGGAAGAGGTGGAGAAGGTGAAGCAAGGGAAGGGGGAGCTTTAGACATTGCAAGGGACATGAAGTGGGAAGCTAGAGCTGCCAATAGGAGGCGTAAGGACATGGGATTCAAATTAATGGGAGATTTAGATACTGCCAGCACAGGTTATTGCATGTTGTTCATCTGTGTTCTTCATGTAAATAATGAAAGCAATGTTCAGCCAAAATGTCAGGATTTTTCTGGACTCTAGGCAAGAATGGTCATATGCATAAGCCACATGTTCATCATCAGTGATGAAATACCAGTGGTTTTTGTGGAATATTGTTCTTTATGTCAGGTCTGCTGTATAAGCTCAAATTCATACTACTTTGTGGGGCCAGGGTTTACAACCCTGAAGGGTTTCAGTGATCCTTTTCTAATAGAGTTTCACATCTTTCTCCTCTCCTGGAGAGAGGCAGTCTCTTAGGTTCTGAGATACCTGCAATTGGAGCCTTCACTCATAATGAGCATTGCAAAATTGTCCATTCTGGGAAGTTCAGTGCTGATCTTCCTCACACACAGCACAGCAATCAAAGAACAGCTCTGGAAGATAAATCATATACAGATAAATGATTCCTTCCTTTGTGTTGTGTAGCCTGTTGCACAGAGCAGTGATTACACTGAACAATACACAGAATTTCCTTCACCTTTAGCAAGATTCAGCCTCACCCTAGGAGGTATCACACGGGTGCTCTGAGCAGCAGTGCATTGCAGCAGGCATTGTCTGTTCATCTGGGGAGCAAAAGCTGTAAAGGGAATCCTTTGGTGTCTCAAGGCTGCTTCCCTTGCAAAATGAATCCCAAAGCTCCATTTTTCAAGCAGATTACATAGCTAAATTGTCCTTGGCTGGGCAGTCACATCTGTTTTAGGACTGTATTTAGCCAAATAAAAGGTGGAAGGAATCCATCCAAGGAGAGGAAAGGAAGGGGGGGAGGAAAGGGAAATGAAGAAAAAGCTATGCTGTGCGTATCAGCTTGCAGCTTCAGCCTACTGACTGCCTTGTAGTTCAGCTCAGGTCTGGAAACAACTAGTCAAGAATTGTGCTTTTTGCTTAGTTTTCACTTTAGGTTTCTGACCCTTGTTAAGAAGAGGAGGAAATGGGTAGATAGTGGTACTCATTTCCCTCTGGTTATGCCCTGAAAGGGTAAAAGAAGGCATCTGCATCCTTTTATACTGTAGCCATCTAGTGTAGCTGGTGAGTCACTTCAACTCATGGAGGTAAAAAGATTATTCCCCCTTTCTCACAAAAGGAGGGTGGGAACAGAGGCTCTATGTTTTCAGGAAATGGTGACTTTACAAAAAGAAGAGTTTAGGGGGAGACCCAGTCCAGTGTTTTAAAGAATCAGTTAAGTATATATATGCAATGAACTATACTGTGCAAGTAATGAAATACAGGCAGGTGATATGAAGTCACAAATGGTTTTGGTTTATGGCACCACACTGAAAATAAATAGGCTTTGTTCACTCAGAGATGTAGTATTTTTGAGTTATGTCGTTAGTCAAGAATTGAGGCCAGGTTTTTCCTTGTCTCTTCAGATGATGCTAAGTCTTTTTTAGCTTTTGCCAGCCAATGTTCACAGTTTCAGTACTGGCTGCTGCCTGCCACAGAGCCTGGAGTTATTTCCAGTCCCAGTTAGCAGTGATTTAGGTCAGGTAGGATGGCCAGCACAGGATCGCATCAGCCTGGAGACACGTCTCATCACAACAAACGGGCTGGCAGAGTTAGTGGTCCCTGTCACTGAAGGGCCCATGCTGGTTTGTGCATTGGTGGGGGAAGCCCCATGGGCAGGTGTGCCTTCTGGGCACTGGGCACAGTGGTAGGTGTTAAAAGACAGAGCTAAAGGGTGGGATAGGCTTGTTTGGCTCAGTAACTAAGACTGATGCACACTTAGCTAGCTGTGGGATAAGCAGTCAGTGCCACCCTGTTGTTTGACATCACCCGGATGGCAGCAGCAGTTTCCTCCTCCCCCACAGGACTGGCTGCAGGGATCACTGATTCACACCTCAGTGCAGAAGCTGATGGTTTGGCTTCAGAGGCTGGCAAACACAAGCCAGGGATAAGCCTGCTCTTTTCATTATAAAGCATGTAGCTCCTGCTGGTGAGAGCTGTAGACTTCATCAGAGGGGCAGGAGAAAGGAGTTGGCAGCTTTAGTCTTCCATAGCTGTTGGCTGCGCAAACCTGTCAGTGCTCTAAGGGGCAAGATAAAACCTACACAGATGTGGAGGAGGGAAAGAGCAAATGTGACTCATGCCATTATACAAAATGTCATTCTCATTGTTCAAGGTGACTTTAGAGGGGAGTTAGCAATAATACAAAGAAGCTGAGTTGAGGACCAGTTCAGGCTACAGATCTCAAAACTCATGCTGAAAATCAGAAGTATCTCCCATGAGAACAGGGGAAGTTCTTACAGGGGCATCCCAATGGAGCTGGAAAGTGGGATCCAGCTGTTCTGATTCTGTCCCTGGGATTTGTATAACATTGTGTCTACACATCCTTTGCATAGTTCATGGAAATTAATTCTCTCATGCACATTTTTGTTATCCTTTTGCGTATTAACATCTGAGCTACGTCACTTGTTTGAGAGTTCCCAGTGCTGTATCCCTGATGAATCGTGTCATGTTCTTGCTTTTAACCTGCATTTGTCCCTTGTCTTTTTGTAGAATCAGCCTTCTTCCCTTTCCATGCTGGACTTGCTCCATGTGGCTCGTGACATTGCTTGTGGGTGTCAGTACCTGGAGGAGAACCACTTCATTCACAGGTAGGTGAGCACATTTGTGTCAGCATGGACAAGGCATGACAAGACCAGCACAGACTAATGCCCTGCTTTGTACGTTTATGTCCTGCTGCACTCTAGTGGCTGGACACCTTTAAACAAAGTAGATAAAATCAGAATAGCAGCAATTAACAGAAAAGCTGCTATAAATCAGGTTGCAGAGATCTGTAGTTTTCCCAGAAATCTTGAGTTCTGTCTCGGTGCCTGCCTTGGATACTCTGCAAATGGAACCACAAACTTGTGACAGAAGTCTCTAACTCTCTCCCCATTGTCAGTTTTGCTTAGTTCCTTCCTGCTCATTCTGGAACCCTTTTCTTCTCGAAGACGAGTAAAGCCAGAAGTGCAACACCTTGTGACTATTGTTACCAGCTCCTGCAGGTAACAGGGCTGTTTGACCATTAGGTAGAGAGAGATTGTAGTTCGCTCTTCTGAGTTACCCACAAGTTATTCATGTTATTCATGTTACTCAGATCTTGAGTTTTACTTCAGCCCAGCAGAGGTGGAGCTGGAGCTTTACCGCCATACACAGGTTCAGGCCTACACCTTGTCTTCAGAGCAACACCTGCACATTGTTATTGCATCTGACAGTACTAGATCCATTTGACAATATTTGAACAAGCATGCAGGTCACTGGTTCATTCCCCAGGCAGCTTGATGTTGGTACTAGTACAATGCTGAAATCAGCCCTACTGCTTGAAACTTCTTAGAGACTTAAAAATAGCTCCTGGAGTGAAGGGAAGCTCACAGGAGGCCAAGCCTTTCAGCTGGAAGATGTTATGTGGAGTTTAAAGAGGAAATATTAAAAAGCAGAACTGCTCCTGCTGTTGGGTAGATTGGAAATTGCGGCCACAAACACTGACTTTTGTGGCTGCTGTGGGCTCTCTGCAGCTCAGAAAAGCAGGTTCTCTTCTCTGGGGTGTTTTTGGCTTGCAAAATTGTTGAAAGTGGATCTTCTCTTTCTGTTGCTTTTCTTCCTTTTCCTTATAGGGATATTGCTGCAAGGAACTGCCTCCTTACCTGTCGAGGGCCTGGGAGAGTGGCTAAAATTGGAGACTTTGGAATGGCCCGGGATATATACAGGTAGCAGAGCTAAGTCCAGGGTACCCATAAGTGGAAGCTCCCTAAACCAAGGGAGGAGCAGTGTTTGTGCAGAAGAGCAGGCTTGTGTGCTGCTCTGCATGACTCTAGCAAGGCAAGAGCCAAGAAAACCCACCCTGATGAATCCTAGCTAATACCTTTTTGGTATTTGCCTTCACCTGTAGTGCTCTGGACACTTTTCCCACTCCAGACAGCTTTCTTTGGGGTAATGAAGTCTGATGGTGGTGGAAGGCGTTTCCTTCCTCTTACACTCTGTCCTGTTACTTTACATTCTCCACATTGAATGGCATTGATGTGCTCTTTTGTTCTATGGTCCCAAGTCATTCTGAGTTTGATGTTTTTCCTTGATACTCCCCCTGCCCCTTTGGTTTGGCATCATCAGTAAATCTCCTCAATTTACTGCACATAAAGGAGGAAGGTGCAGAGGAAGGTCAGGAAAATGTAATCACCCAGACTGGAATTCAGCCAGGACACAAGGTTAACTACTCTGCTCTTGCAAGAAGTGCCAGGAAATCTTAAATGACCATGAGCAGTCAGGGCTGCAGTTTGATATCTCATCTTCAGATAACACCTCCAGAAGTGTAGCACCATGTGCTGCTGTGCTGAGAAACTGATTTGCCTCTGATTCAGAGGAGGGACTGCCTTGTATGCAGTCACCCACACCGTTTATTCCAGTGCCTTACCTTCTGTTTTTTCTCTTGCTTGGGGATTCTCCTGTGCAATTACTAAGCCAGGCCTGGCTCTGCTTGAGATCTGACAGTATCACAGCCTGAGATGATGCAGAGTGCTACCTTCACAACCCAAGTGTATTAGAGATGCTTTTTTTTCCCCTTCCCCTCTTTCCCTTCACAGAGAGGCCCCACTCTGCCCCACTGTCAGATGGTACTCTGCTGGGACAGAGTAGCATCTGTCACACTCACGATCAGCAGAGCCAACTGCCAAGATGAATGGCTTGGTGCTGAGTTTTCAGAGATGCCTTTGAAGTTTGCACATACTTCTGTGTCCAGGAATATCCTTTGGATGCTCAGGCTGTGTAGTTATGAACAGTGAGGGCATGAGCAGCCACCAGCACAGGATTTGGGGCTTGTAGGTTTTGTTTTAAATGGCAATGATGCTGAAGGACTGATGTAATTCCTGTCTCAGGAGCACAGGCAGTGGGTTTTGTACTACTGCCCCAGCTCTAGTGGCCAAGCACCCTCCTCCTCAAGCTTCTTATTTTAAGAAAGGTTTGGATTTCACTTGCAGTGCTTTAGACTGGGTACATATGGGACGGCCTTTATTTTTGGTGGGGATGCTCAAGGTGTGAGGTGAGGTAAAGGTCTTGCTGTGGCTGAGAAGGGCAAGGTGGCTGTGCCAGCTGTACTGTGTGATTAATTCACTGAGAGTGTGCAGAGAAGGATAACTTGGGTTCACCAGATCAGGCCTAAAGTGAGGTAGATAACAGCAGTCCTTCCATGGTCTGCCCATTTGCACTACTTCTGTGAGAAGGAACAGCATTTCATTTCATTTCTTCAGCGTTTTCTCAGCCACACTGTTTTGCCTCAGTCATTCGTCTGGCTCATGATTTTAATATTTATAATTACAAAAATCCTGAATTAATGACATGTTCTGAATTCCTGCCTTTTTGGTTTGTTTGTTCATTGCAGAGCCAGCTACTATCGGAAGGGTGGGTGTGCAATGTTGCCTGTCAAATGGATGCCTCCTGAGGCTTTCATGGAAGGGATATTTACATCAAAAACGGACACATGGTGCGCTTCCTTTCCTTCTCTGTCCAGTCTGTGTTGTAACTCCTTCTGTGAAGTGTGAATACTTTGTAAAAGCATGTTCTGGTTCATTGCTCCTTTGCTGAAAAGAGACAGTAATCTTGGAGGAGACAAAGCAACAGGAATGTCTGTGTGTTAGCTAGGGAATGGGGAATGTTTTTATTGTACTCCGAGCCACAAGGGGTTGTGTTGCTCAGAGCTTCAGTGGGGGTTCTTGGGCATGTTACTTCGCACAGGATAGCTTATCCAAGAGGAAGAGTCTGTCATAAATGATCAGGGCCCTGCTCCACCCAGTCCTGTTTCCAGCAGTGGCTGATGTCTCAGAAAACCATAACCTGACTTTTGCATTTGTTATATCTAGTTGAACAGTGCTTGAGTACAAAGACAAAGCAACCGTCTTTACCTACCTGTGTTGTAGACTTCACTCACTGAATAGTCAGCTGTTGATATTCATTAAATGATTCAAAGTCCACCTTTGCAACTGTGCAGCTTATTTATGTCTGAATCCTGCAGCAGTGATTTGCATAGACTGCAAAGGGCAGTGCTGATGGTACTGCACCTAAGGGCATTGCCCCTTGGTGATGATCATTCCCAAGTATCTTTCACTCTGTTTTCCTCTGCTTCTGTATTCAGGTCCTTTGGCGTGTTGCTGTGGGAGATATTCTCGTTGGGATACATGCCCTACCCTAGCAAAAGTAACCAGGAGGTTCTGGAGTTTGTCACCAATGGAGGAAGGATGGATCCACCTAAAAACTGTCCTGGCCCTGTGTATGAGATTTTAACTTCTGTATATTCATGCAAATAATTTCTAATTCCAATGCTGTTCTCTAGTCAGAAGTTAATGACTTTTAAGATTGATCTTATGGCTGTTCTGCCTTACTGGATTTGAGTGCCAGTGACTTCTCTACTATTTAATTTTGCTATCTGTTCTGAATAATTCAGGGCCCCTTTGAGAAGTACTGGCCACTGCTTGCTTGGTCAGAGATGGTACGAGATTTGTCTTAGGTTAGCTGTGAAACTGCAAGTGCATTAAGGGTGTTCACAGGTAGGGAAACCTGTACCCCTGCCTACTTTTGGTGAATTGTTCAAAGTATTCTGGGTGTGTGAGTTATTTCTCTGATGTGCTGTGAATTTCACCCCCACTATTGGCCACATTTCAGTGGTTACCAGGACATCAGTTGTCTGACTCCCAGGGAGGCAGATCACTCTTTCTTATTAGAAGTCAGAGTCATGATGTGTGCTTATGGTTTTTAAGCTGCAGTGCCAAGCTGTTATATACCAACAGGATCTGCCATTTATGAGTATCTCCTGTTCTGCTCTTTCAGTTATCGCATTATGACCCAGTGTTGGCAGCACCAGCCTGAAGACCGGCCAAATTTTGCCATAATCCTGGAGAGGATTGAATACTGCACCCAGGTATTGCCTCCAATGAGATGGGTGGACAGGGTTTTTCTTGAGGAATGGTCTAGGCAAGCCAGAACACAAGATGAGAAGGCAGCACTGCATTATTGCAGTCAGCAGGCCAGGGAGACTGATGTCGGCCAGCCACCAGTGGCCAGGATATTTCCCTTATTGGGTGGTTGATCCTTCTTCTCTTTCACCACTCTGTGTAAGACACAGCTTTGCACAAGCTTACCAAGCTTTACAAACAACAGACCTGTAGCTCTGCTTCTGCTTATGAGGGAGCGGATTCCACCAAGCGAAAGAGCTATGACGGGCCTGCATCATGCACACTTCATGTGCTTCATGTTAGCTACTCCATTCCAGTGTTCACCCTTAAGACATGGCCAGCACTGAGCAGAAATGGTTTTGCACCCTTTGGCCCTGGCTTAGAGCATGTGGCTTCTGCAGCTGTCAGCAGTTCTCTGAATCTGACTGTGTTGGCGAAGGCAGGTGGAGACAGCCATGGGGACTCCCTGGGGATTGTAAGGCTCAGCAGTGGGAAGGGATGTGGCTGACTTTCCAGGAGAAAATCTGATTACTTTTTTCTTTTACCGCTATTTTTAGCTTAAGAGGAGTGCAGTAGTTCAGGAAATGTTTTGCTGTCTGCATCGGTGCAGGCTTCTTGTGCAGCATCACACAAGTTTGCCTTCTCTCGCTGTTTGGGAAGCTTGGTCTGTGTTCCCATGTGTGTTTGGACCCTGGGACCCTGGGACTGGGAGGCATTGTTTTCTGTGATCTCTAGCTCGCCAGCAATAACTGAAGGTTGCCCAGATCCCACATTTTCTCTCAGATTAATTTTCAGATCTGCTTAAATAGCTCAGAGCCACAGTGCCTGTGGAATTGGGCTACAAGGGGTCTGCCAGGTTGCCTTCTGAATTCCCATCCTCCCCTGTTGTGTGGAGGCAGTACTTTCATGGCGGAAGCTTTCTCAATATTATCTGTGAACGCTATGAACTTTGAGATGATACAGATTCCAAAACAACATTCCCACAGGAAATTTGGCTGGACATAAAAAATGATTTCATTCTTTTTGTGCCTCTGCTGTTCTGTGGTGAGTTTTAGAGTTGTTGGGTTTTTATAAAGAGTTCCATTTTAAGGGTATCCCGTTGCATCTCGCATCTAACTGCATTTGGTCAGCATCCTCTACACATGAAATGTGGGCTCTGGATATTGGGATTGGTGCTCTGTGATCATTGCTGACAGCTGTCAGATGTGTTGAGTTTTTAATCAAGCTCAAGGATATGTGATCATAGCAGACTTTTGAGAAATTCCCATTGTTCCCTCCAACAGGATCCAGATGTCATCAACACTGCTTTGCCAGTAGAGTATGGCCCATCAGCTGAGGAAGAGGAGAAGGTAGCAATGTGCCCTGATGATCCAGAAGGAATTCCACCTCTCTTGGTCTCCACACACCAAGACAGAAAGGATGACAAGCAAACTCTGCCATCTCCACCACCCCTACCATCAACCATCACTGCTGGGAAGCCTGTAGGGAAAGTGGGAGCCTTGGAACCACCAGTGCCAGGGAAGGTGCAGTCAGCATCAGCAGGAGGACATATCAACATGGCCTATGCCCAATCCAATCCCCCTTCGGAGCTGCGCAAAAGCCGGGGCTCAAGAAACAAGCCCACCAACCTCTGGAATCCAACCTATGGTTCCTGGTTTGCGGAGAAGCAGGCCAGCAAAAACAGTTCTCTGCTGGAGAAGGAGATGCCTGAAAGGGGAAATGTGGGACAGGAAGGCAACTGTACTGTGGGGCCCAACATTGTGACTGGCAGGCTGCCAGGCTCCTCCCTGCTATTAGAGCCATCTTCCCTAACAGCAAGCGTTAAAGAAGTGCCTCTCTTTAGGCTCCGCCACTTCCCCTGCGGGAATGTCAACTATGGATATCAGCAGCAGGGCTTGCCCTTGGAAGCCTCCACACCACCGTGCACTGGCAGTTATGAGGACCCTGTCCTTAGAAACAAGAGCCACATAACCCAGCAGGGGCTGTGAGAGCCCTCTACCCTCTTGACTTCCCCCCTGCCCCGTGGCCCCTGAGCCTTGAAGAGATGTCCCATTACCCAGTACACCACGAGCAAGGGATCTGACAGCATTACCTTCTGTTTTGTGCCAATTTGCTCCAGAAGTGCCACCCTTGAAGCCGTAATTTCAACTACCCTGAGAGGCTTCAAATCACCGGAGCCCAACTACAGCAAAACAAACAAGGGGGAGGGAGGATACAGGAAAGATGTTACCTGCAAGGCCCAGCTGCTGTTGCATCAACTCATACGCATGGTTGTTGTCATGCCCTTCCTGTGAGCTTTTCCCAGTTGTGTGTTCTCTGCTTAAGTGTAAAGCCGCGGCTCACTGCCTTGAGTGTTTCATGTCTGGGATTTTCCATGCCAAACTCGTGGTTGCTGTGGAACACCTGGAGATCTGCAGCTGGCACAGGTTGTAGTGGGTTTGGGAAGAGCATCCTCTATCCAAACCAAAACAGGATGCAACAGTGCTGATGGGTGATGCGATGGCTCATTCCCAGGTTGGGTTCCAGCTACAGTCCTGTCTTCGAAAGTCCTTGAATGCACAGCAGTTATGGGGGTGTTGGCAGGGCAATGGAAAGACACTGGTCACACCGCTTCGCTCAGAAGAGATTGAAGAGGAAGCCCAAAGGATGCGTGTAGATGCCATGAGGCATTCTGTGTTGGGGGAGCATTGTTTGGCTGAGGTTTTTTGGTTTTCTTTTTCCTGTGCTTAAGCACTAAAAGTAAAGCCCTTTAAAATTCCTCTGTCCTACGAAAGTAGGAATTATCCTTCATCAGGAACGTGTGCGTGTCAAGTGGAACCAAGGTGAAGTTTTGGAGGACGATGCCCTGAAAATGGAGAGCCACCTGCATACCTTAGAGGTTTACAGTAGCCTTTGACATACCCTGTACAAACAACAACGTAAAGGCAGAAGACTACATCGTGCCACAATCCGGATGCCAGACACTGTATTTGACGGGTTTAGAGCCCTTGTTCTTTTAATGAATCACATGTATGATAGTGGTTTAAAGACAAACACTGCATTGACTCATTTTGTACACCTTGTGCATGAAAAGTATTCCAGTTAAGTGTATTGTCAAAACATAGATGTAGGAAATAATTCTTTGTAAAGATGTGTATTAGTAACTTCAACTTAGGGTTGCAAGGAGCTGTTTTAGCATGAACACTGTCCAAAAAAGAGGTGCCTATTTCCATAGAAATGGGTGTACTGGAGCATCAGCAGAGGAATGTGAAGGTGTTCTTCAGTTCAAGACTCTTCGTTTCAGAGAACTGGTGCTGAATCTGGCCCTAGGATTCAAACACTAAGGTAAGCTTCCTGCCTTCATAAGGGGTCAAACCAGAATCCACATACACATACTGCGAACCTGGGAGATGTGCAGATTGAAATCAGAGGGCTTGGGTTGGGCCACCACCCTTGTGCAAAAAAACCTAAGAGGGGGAAAGTAGAGTGCTCCCCAACCTGCCTTCCTGACCTCTCCAGTGCACATAACTAAACCCCTTCTCTAGACAAATGCCAGAGCTGTGTGTGGTGGTTGGGTAATGGGGCTGTGCTCCTGTGTTGGGGAGTCAGGGGCTGCTCTGATTTCATGTTGATCTGCTGGGGATCCATTGCACTGCTGCAGCGTGGGCTTGGGGGGGATGACGAGGCTGCCTTGGGGTGTCCTGCTGCTATGCACAGGCTTCTTTTGCTTGAACTAAGTGAGTATTTGTGATCTCCAAGGTTATTAGGCTCTCAGCTCTTGCCATGAATTAGCCACAGGGGAGGGATTCTGCCTAGGTTAGGACTGTGTTAGTGTCGCATTAGTGTTTCTAGCTCAGTAAACTCAATGGTATAGCTTTCTAGAGTCTCAGGAAAGCTGATTAATTCAGGAGCACTGTCAGAACCATTTCACCAGTATATTATTCATGTATATTAGCAATTTTCATTTAACTATTCCAGCTTTCTCATTTCAAGAAGGGCTGAGGTTCCACATGGCTTTTTTAGCTCTTCTTTGCATAGGGCACTAGAGTTTTTGCTGCCCTGCTTCTTACATGTCAGTGCAGACAGAATCTAACCTGTATCCTGATGAGTGTTCTTAAAGAATACATGAGAACAAAAAGTTCCAAAGTTAATGACCTTTGACTAGCTGAAGTCATTAATTCCTGGAGCTGGGGCCCAAATGCAAACAAGCCACCAGGTTATAGACACATAGAATGGTTTGGGGTTGGAAGGGAGCTTAAAGCTCATCCAGTTCTAGCCCCCTACCATGGGCAGGGACACCTTCCACTAAAGCAGGTTGCTCCAAGCCCTGTCCAATATGGCCTTGAACCACTGCCAGGGATGGGGCAGCCACAGCTTCTCTGGGCACCCTGTGCCAGGGCCTCACAACCCTCACAGGGAAGAATTTCTTCCTAATGTCTCATCTCAATCTCCCCTTTGTCAGTTTAAAGCTATTCCCCGTTGTCCTGTCACTAGAAGCGCTTTCAACAAGTCCCTCTCCAGATTTCTTGTAGACCCCCTTTAGGTGATGGTGTTAAAGATAGCATTTCTGAAGAAGCTTTAAAAGCACAAGCAGCAAGAGGTGATTTTAAGTTTGGGGGTGAAGGAGGAAAGGCTTTCCCGAACTGTGGTGATTACTGCGCTGCAGCTTGTGTGAAGTTATTTGTATCACAGCTTTTCAACTGAAATAACTCTTCACAGAATGGGAGTTGTAAAATTGAAGGAGCTAAACACATTACTGATTTGTACCTCTGGAATATGTGAGGAGATGATTCTGGTCTGGGGAAATGGTGAATTACTACTGAAATTCTCTACTCAGCTGGGTATGGCGCACTGAGATAAATACTGTTCAGCACTAGCAGCTGGTTTTAAGGGAGCTTCCTTCCAGTGTCAAATGTTTTGTTGTGGGGGTTTTGTGTTGCGGTTTGGTGGTTTGGGTTTTGGGGTTTTGATTGGGTTTTTTTGGTTGGGG